>MJUU01058383.1:155628-169950 GCA_002080025.1 Modiolus philippinarum | reverse complement strand
AAGTCCGGGAAGACGTGAATCTAGCTGAAAATGTCAGTTTTTATTTGTGTCACTGACATTTCATATCTATCTATGATGTCGTGGTGACGGCCATAGAATTTCTGAAGGGACGAAAGTAACAACGGCTGAAAATGTATCCAATATTTTGTCTGTTGCCCTCCACATTTGATGGCATTGTGGTTTCTTTAACACAGAAGCTGACAAAGATATACACGTCACAAACTGGCAATGAGGACATATTTATCTATTGATAGTTTGCGTTTTCGTTGAAGGTTCTTTGGTCCTTTTTGCTGTTCAATTCCTTTGCTAGTTTTATAGCTATAATGATGGTTTTCTCGTTTTAGTAGTTGGTTCTTTGTTCCTTTTTGCTGTCCGATTCCTTTGCTAGTTTTATATATAGCTATTGATAGTTTGTTTGTTTTAAATGTTGGGTCTTTGTTGCTATTTGTTGTGAGAATCCTTTGATTTTGGGGGTTTTCGGTGCTTTGATTTGAGCTGGTTCAGCTGTGTATGTCTGATTTCACATGAAAATATAATTTGAAAAAAATTCTGACGAAAGCGATTCACTGTAAATCTGTGTCATGGCTTGGTTCCCGAAATAAAAATAAAGAGGGCTTCAAGATGAAGAAGAAATTGACAGTTGATAGAAAATACTATATCAATAGTCTGTAATTAAGACAGCATATTAGAAATGGACGTACCGTGAGGAGGGTGGTCTACACATTTTGAATCAAACACGGTATAGGGGTTGGTTAGGCAATTTTCTTTTTCTTTTTTACAGAATCTTCCTCCGACAAAATATTTGTTTACTATTTTTGCATACAAGGTATGGTGCTACAATGCAAAATCGATTTTTTTTTTCGGTCCGCTAGGCCATCAATTTTTTTTTCTAAAAAAATCCAGCCCCCCCTAATATGAAAATGGTTCTTGCCTTATGATATCTCATGAAACCCTTGGAATATTTGGTGGGGATATTCTGAAGGCATTTGTGTTTTTGTAAATGATTTTGTTTCAATGTAACCACAATATTCCGTATCTTGATATTCTAAAAAACTCATTTAACTCGGAACCTGCAACCTGTTAAAACCATAAATGCGCCATTTTACTTGAATTTCCAATCTGCATGTACGATATAAGTATTTCATTAGCACCTGCTTGATTGATTTATACGTGCGTCTGCACGTACATCTGATATAATACATACATAGAGCAGGTTGGTTCTGTAAATAATATCTGTCAATCTGTTTCATATAGATGTCATACAGATCAGATAATTCACAGAAATGTGTACAATTTACAAGAAAATATTTCAGACACGATGTAATATCAATTTGTAAAAGTTAGGATTATTGTAAGAAAACAAATACTTGTACGTGTTTAGTTTGTAATTATTTCTGATGTTTTACATCGGATATTGCAGATATCAATAAAAAAAACTAGTGAAACTTACAAGACAAGAAAAACTCATTCCACAACATAAGAAAACCTGGAAAAAATTATATGAACAAGTCATTTCGCTTCTTTCTTTTTATTTTGTTTTTCTTTGTTTTGTTTTTGTTTTTGTTTTTGTTTTGTTTTGTTTTGGTTTGTTTCTTTGTTGTTTTTTATTTTAATGTTTTTTCTTCGGAACAGTCAATAACACTAACCACACAAGGCATTATTTTCATTTGTTACTTTATTCTTTGCATAGAAAAAAGAAAGAAGATTTTATTGTATATTGGAAGAAGGAACTATTCAATGTTCAGGGTAATAAGTTAAGTGAAAAAAAATTAAATGGAAAACTTTCTAAAAATTAACACAGAGAGGACAATTATTTCAGATTTTGTTAAAATCAGAATTAGTATGGGTAGTCTGGCAATTGAAATTGGTAGACTCAAAATTAAGCATTAGAAGAGAGAATTGGTCAACTTTGTTGAACTGGAAATTGAAGATGAGTTACATATTATATGTAGATGTATACAATTTATCTGATACTTGTACAAAATTTTTTGATAATCAGCATTTGTGGTCTAGTATAAGTCACAGTTTACATCACTGTATCATAAAATGTCAATCATCCATTAATTTAAAATATTTTGTTTATATTTCAAACGTTTTCTTTTTTTTTTCTTGAAGAATTAAGAAAAGCTCAACAAACTTAATTGTTAGTGCATAACTTAATTCTCTGCCTATTGAAAATTATATAAAAATCCAGTCTTTAAAATATTTTCAATAATAAATAAAAGTAATATAAACCCTTTTCTTAAAGAAGATTTTGATTTATCAAAAATGTTGCATGAACATGGTACCTACTCATGGTATACTTATGCACAAAGTGTTACAGAAGAAATAGATTTTGATGAAAATTGTCTGATTGAATGTAATTCATACAAACAAACACTTAAATTGAAATCTAAAATTCAAAATACTGTAACTGAATATTATAAAAACCTGATAAGTGATAAAATTGCTAAATTAAATGAACAAAATAAAAATTTTCTGTATAAAACCCTAAAAATAAATAATGAAAAGACAGATTATTTATCTCATCCCATTAAGGAAAACAGAAAACTTATAAAAAAATTTAGAGTTAGTGACCATGAGTTGTTAATAGAAACTGGTAGATACTATAAGATACCCAGAGAGGAAAGACTATGTAAAACATGTAAAGTCTTGGACAATGAGGAACATTTCTTCTTTAATTGTTCAATTAATCAATCTTGTAGAAAGCAACTTTTGGAATATTATATGAAAACTCAGCTAAATTTTAATTCCCCGAATCAGTTAAAAAAGTTGACTATTATACTAAATCCGTCAACCTCTGAACAAATTAAAACAGTCGTTTCTTTTTTACAACAGTCATTAGAACTGAGGAGAGGAGACAAATAACTGTTTTATATTGTAAACATTAATTCTTTTATGTTTTGTTCTTATAAATGTGATGTACTACAACCCAAATGGGTTATAAGTATTTGAATAAAGATAATCTATCCAATATTGTTCCAAGTTTTTTTTAACAATTTTCTGAAGAAGAAAAATTTAAAACTTATTATTTCAAGTGATGGTTGTGAATATATGTTTGTCGTTTTATGTTGCTTTTGTCTTATGTTATAACATTTCCCTTTTGGGTTAGTTGTCAATAAATATTTGTATTTTACCGTCAATGACTTTCTCTGTTGAATTGTGTTTGGTATATGTTTGGTCTCTTTCTGGCGTAGTGTGTCGATTCTCAGTCAGTGTGTTGGAAATCTTTTGTCAGGCAGATTCTGGCGATCGACTATGCAATTTATTTTTAAATATTACCATAGAACCCCCTCCCCAACGAAAGAAATCAAATGGTTACTCTTAAACCTTATTGGATAAAGTAGGTCATTTTAAAGATTATAGCCCTTTTTGTATTGAGCATTTGTGCCCTTTTTGTATTGAGCATTTGTGCTTCTGGTGCATCCCATTATTTCTTAATGTAAATACAAGCCTATACAATGTATGTTTATAGCTTGCATCAGCATAAAATTTTCGTAACAAATCAGAAAAAATGCATTCATTTTTGTTTCTTTGTTTTATCTTTAAGTATCCATTTGTGTTGTCTACCTATAGTGGTGTCTTCGGATATTTGATTCAGGCTCAGTCTTTTTGCTTCGATATTCATGTGCTAATATCTGTCCGATTTTTTTTTCGAAATTAGCTTTTAAAGCTAATTGCCCCATTTTACTAGAGATATTTAGCTTATGATATCATGGGAATTATGTGTAAAACGACTGCAATGTCCGATCACAAAGACGGAATGCGCACTTCTCCCATCTTGCCTTTTGATTAGCGCAATGTTTTGATTGTAGTATCTTAATAGTTCTAATGTCCGTCAGTGTGTAACATCCAATCCATTTTCTTCCTTCAACAGGTACTGATATCAACACGTCGGAATCTAGGGAACGTCAATTGAGCCATTCCCGGCGGTACGCGCTGCATGCTGGGAATTACATTATCAAAAGACAATTGATTGCCGGAATGATGAACTATCCAAATTACACCTAAAATATCCCTTTGATCAAAGGGTCATCAATTTTATATCAAGTCACATAAATGCATCGAAATCGAAGTGATGTTGTAAAGAATTTAGAATTACACGATCTGAAGCTGTGTTTTTGACAAGTTAATTTTACGGCAATTTCTCGTTCATTTGTGCGACCCTTTGCTCAATGTCAAATAAAACAATTAAAACGTTAGGTGATGAAATTTTATATTGAATAACAAGAAGATGAAAGGGATCCTACATTCTCCGATGATTTGACAAGATATAAAGCTGTCGAGCGAGGTCGGGATAACTGTAGTCTTATTTATTATTTCCTTTTTCAGTTTAGTGTCAAAAACGAAAAAAAATAATAAATAAAAACAACTTTAGGCAATATCCTATCTACCGTCTACGGTAAGGCCATTGTTTCTTGTTGCAATCGGAGACAGCGACCGTTTGAATTTTTGTTGGGTTGTTGGTTTGTGTTCCGTGTAGAATTTAAATCAATTTTGGCGTTAAGTGATTTTTTTTCAAATTCAGTTTCATCGTAGTCCCAATTGATGCAAAAAATCCATTAAACTATTTTGTTTTCATCCAGTTGAGATGGTGCGTTTTAATACTTTGAAATTAGAATGCTTACTATCTAATTTGACAACTTCGTTCGATGTAGTGGCCTCTTTTTTCAAAAACTTGTACAAAACTATAATTATACATTAGAATTTTCATAAAATATCGACTAAAAATGTAAATAGTAATAAGAGACTTTTATTTTACAATTTATATTGATATTTGAACATCAACCCCTATAGTTTTTCAGTTTTATCAAGATGTCAGCCATCTTGGATATAGCGCGGGCCCTAAAAAACACTTTTTTGCAGGGCACCAGGCTTCAAAGCTCAACTTAATAAATATATTCATATGTACCCATATCTTGAACAATTAATTATAGCGGAACAAGACTGAGTGTCTTTAATTATTGTGTCGCACAAACTGCAAATAAACATTTTTGTCAGCAGTTTAACAGGAATGGGTCATGCGAATACATTTTCTGTGTATTTACTCTAAAAAGTTAAATGGAAATTCTAAAAATGAGCATACAGTGTGACTAATGGTCATTGTTATAGAAAGTACTGATATTACAAGATATGGCATTGTTGTTTGCAATGAGTAAATAATTCCTTCCTTGTTCCTCTTTATCAGTTCCAAAATTAATCGTAAACATTTTTTCTCTTATACTTTTTGTTTTGTTTTTTTTTTATTTATTTCGTTTTAGTTTTGTTTTCCGTTTTTTTTTCTACCTCTTTCATTAAAAAAACTATCAACAATTAAGGAGAGATGATTCAACACACACATGTTTACATGATTTTACATTTGTTTTATATATGTGCGTTTGTTTGTTATGTTTGTATTTATACATGTATGTATGATGGTTATGCCTTTTAGTGTATAAAGACATCAAGACAGTTTTAACGTCAATAATTTGTTATATATTTCTGGTGATGATAGTATATAAACAGTCAGCCAATAAGTAAAAATAAAAACTAATTCTAATTTTTTTCAGCCAAGGTCGGAAAATAGACAAAAGTTCGGCCATTTCGGACATATGAAATATTCATGTATTAAAATGAGTAACTTGTATATGATTTTTTAATAAGGAAAAACAGCGCTCATTTTCAGAAAAATGGTCAGTCTTGTCTGTTCTAATTTGACGAAAGGAAAAAATAATCGTGCCTTTTTCTAGTCTGAATATCGCTATGCTTTAAACGCAGTCCCGTGGGGAACAATGTAGTCGCCAAGGTAAACAACCATTTGAGTTTCGGGGGGGGGGGCATTTCATTTTGCTTCATGTATGTCATCCTGGTCATTTTTTTAAAAAGAATTTTCCTGTTCTGATCATGTTTTTTCACGGAGGTTGCTCCCTTAAAGTGGAAGAGATGTAAACTTGATGAGGAATTAATTTCCGAAATGGCCATACAGCTCATTATATGGTCTCGTATTCATTTACTCCATATCTTTTCGTAAAATATTTGATGTGGATATTTCAAATGAACTGTGAAAAGCACCACAAAAACCAATTTCATGCTAATTCCCACAAAAAGAGGCAGACAATTTTTTCAGAGATACTTATAGCTGTTTTCAAGTGATTATTGTTTATTAAAATAACCGGAACACACCTTTGAGCGATTAATTCTGCAATTATTTGAACATGAGAGTATGATCTACGGGTATGGGAAAACGTGCTAAAATGGTGAACATGTGAAGAGGAGCATGAACAGATAAACAGGCAATTATACTGGCATTTCAAATAAATTTAAATAATTAGCATTTGTATTGCAATTGAATCTTTAACAAACCGGAAGAACACGCTAAAATCAGTGACACAAAATTTCCGCCAAATCTTGCAATGTAAAAAAAAGGTTTTAGATTTTAACTGAAAAAGGAGTAGTTTCATAAAAGTCAAACAAGTCTAAATTTGTCTGGCAATTAAAATAAGGGTATTCAAAATTGTTGATGGTTTAATGATTGTTCAAATTATTTGACCGGATTAGTCATTGTTCAATTTTATCGGGTGTGTTCCTTTTTACACCAAAGAGACAGCGTATTTTTGGCCACGTCCAATCAGTAAAAATAACATAAAATGTTGTATTTTAAACATTTTATGATTTTCGTCATTAGAAATAGAAGAGCATGTCATTATAAATAGAATACTGCACGGAGCGTGGCGGTTCTCCACACAGTTTGGCTACAATGGGTCTCGATCAGGCTTTGCATATTATGACCTGACTACTCTGCATAGACATGACTCTCCCCTATCCACCAACTTAGGATGCGCTCTGTAGCCCGAACCCAGAAAACCTATTCAGGTGCCAGGCTTAACAGATTGGATTGAACTAAGAAATTAACACTCACAGTCCCGGGCTCACACTTGCCCCCAGTAATATCAATTTTAAATATTAATTCATTGGACTTTCTGAATGCATTCAAATTTGAACATTTAAAAAAAATAAAAACGCCACTGTAGGTAGGTTTGGTGCTTCAAACATTTGCGGTCTCTTCGGTGCGTACTTATCGAACATTGCAAGAATACTTAATTTAGTCGAGATTAAATGTTTAAACTTGTTCTGCATTTATTTATGAATTAGGGAAAAGAACGATAAAAATTTGATATTTTAAAGATTTAATGGTTGGACGAATTATCTGTTAAGTTTTTTAAATAGTCGTTTTACAATGTATCTTGTCTACATCAGACACATTAATCCCCGATATTGTTCACACATTAACAATTCTCAATCAGACAATCTGAATTATCCGGAGTTTGGATCATCACTGATACGGGGTCAGTTCTCGTCTGATACGGGGTCAGGTCCCTTTTGTTCAATTGTAACATTTTGTGAACCGTTGAAATGGCTGCAGTTAGCGATAAACTTAAAACAATGACGTGAGACATACAGGAATATAGTGTGTTGATATGTTTCAAGTGCTCAAATGTATCTCCGATGCGCCCGGGTGCGTTCGATTACTTATCTTTTGCTATTAAAATAGTACCTGATTTTAATCTAATTTAAAAATGATTTCAAACAATCGAAAAGCTTGAAATGCTAACAGTCTTACTCATACTTTATTACAAAGATAACTATGAATCATCAGCTTCAAATTTAAGTCAAAATTAAAATCATGGGAAAATCCTAAAGCCAAAAATATTGCATTTTTGCACGTTTAAGTGCAAGGTCTAAAATTTTACGCACAGTAGCTGTTTTTTTTCAGTTTAGGTTAAACTTACTTAATTACAGTACAAGACTGTGTCTTACAAAAGATGTCTAGTGTGTAGGTTTTTTTATTTTTTTTTTTGCTGTCGAAGTTATTATTATAAACTTACTGTTTATGAGCGATTGATTTTCCAAAGTGTCAATAATCTGTCAAAATTTTAATTATATAATTTTGGTACTTGTTCAGGTGTTCGAATAACAGCATAAACTCAAGGGTTAATACATATACGTGACACTTTTAACATATCGTAAAATTTTCACACGTTTTTAAATAGACCATAATTGTAAAAATATAATTAATATCACTTAAACAAGACCGTTTTTCTATTATTGTGTGGTATTACCCAATTATTCGTCACATTAAGAGTGCTTATAGGACCAAGGGTGACAATCACAATAGCGAATCCCACCACGAGGTCACAGAAAACGGAAGTCGGATTACGTTAGAAAATCACGCCTACTTTACTAGACGTGTGAATAAAGTCGGAATTGGAGTAGAATTTCCGATAGCACTCTCTTATTACAAGTGAACAATTCATATTGACATTTATGTTATTAAGTTAAAGGAAATATCCCACTAAATTAGATATAAATTTACCACTGAAATATAATTCAAAATATTTTGTACATAATTCTGTAATTTTATAAATTTTTCATTTTTGACCACAAAATCGCAGTCGGAAATTTAGATTATCTCATTACATAAAATGCATACGTTGAGTTCGTAGTTTTAGTGCCACATACAGGATTGTTTCATTATTAGGGTTTTTTTCTCTATTATTATAGTACGTTACGGGAAGATAAAATTGAATTTCAATTGCATGTATCTTTATTATAAAATTCAAATTTGAAATCAAATTCTTAATTGTCATAAACATCAAGGATGTAAATATACGTCCTTGTAAACATGAAATATTTGTGAAAAACAAATAAACAAAATGTATTTTAAATATTATTTTAACATAACAACACATTTAATAAACTAAGTCCCCTTCGTCAACTGAAAAAATGCTTAAAGTGTGCTAAGACGGTCTACACCTGAAAAAGGAATAAAAATATAAAAAAAAATTTAAAAAATCAAAACAATACACAAACACTCCCTTAAAAATGTAAATATCAGCAGTCCTCTGTCCAATATCTTAGTGTAACAAAAATTTCCAACCACATATGCTCTGCTGTTGATCGAATGACAAATTATATATTTTGTATATTTTTAAATTAGTAATAAAATTATATTATAGCTATTATAGTAATATAGTAATTTTCCCTATCATTTCGTTGTAAAATTCAAAATTTTCAATTAAAATTTTTGTACTTAAATGAGCGTCTTTACCCCAAAATTTTATCTTACATTTTTATATGTTTCAACACAGAAAATTTAATAAATATTTTTTATAGGAAATCAATCACCAGCATACACTTTGATATTGTTACGAATTCAAGAACAAATTTTTTTGGTACTTTGTGCCATTTTTGGATGTACGCCTGAAATGAAACATTTAGAAGTGCGACTCAGAATAGTCGGAATATGATGATGTTGCTTTCCATGTACTATCACTTCTGTACTAAGAAGGGCATTATAGTTTAATTTAAAGGTGGGATAAAGCTGAAAATTCCGTTTAATGTGAGGATATGTATACACCCTCAGTGGTGGATCAAGAGGGTCCGGGATTAAATTCCCTGCCTTTTTGGAAGAAACATTCATGCAGAATTTGGACACAATAAGAGAACAAAAAAAAACAAAAAAAAAACAAACAAACAAAAACAAAAAAACTTTGTCTTGAATACCGATCTTTAAAGATTAATTTAAACCGTTTCTAATTCGACAAATATTTTTGTTTTCTTTCAGCCATTTTGGATGTGGCTGTATTTCATTGGGTAATAACACGGATTCCGTTCTCTAACTTTTTTGAACGTAGGGCTCCAGGCACTGACACAATGGCTCTGAGCTTCAAAACTAGGACCCCGGGATTCAACACAAGGGCTCGGGGCTCAACTCACAAGCCTCCGGGCTCCACCTACTGGGAAACTGGCTCCACATGTATACCTCCGGGCTCTCAGAGAGCCGTGGTAACCGTGTTATTTCACCAATTTCAACAGTGCAAATGAGAGAAAAAATATCTTCAATCTAATTAAAATTATATGCACCAGTTGTTCCTTTTCACTCGTATAGTACTTTCAACTACGAGAGCCTTTTACGTGAAATTTTCGTAACCAATGGTGCTGAGACTTTCATTCATTTCTCATTACAATGAACAATTTTTGGTCAGCATTTAATATGGACGTAATAAAAAAAAATCAGCCAAACATGCAAGAACCATATGTACACATTAGCATTCGTTGATCTGAAATGGAAAAGTTGACACATTTGATGGCACAATATAGGAAATGACATACCGGTGAAAAGCTCTGTTATGTCAAAGCCATTGCATGTAAGTACGTTGCTAGCTAACATTACGGGCGAATCCAGGATTTGAAATTATTAGAGAGACCAGAAAATGTTCTGAGACAATATTGACCAAAAGCCAAGGGAAAAAATCCGGTTGCTTCTCACGCCAACTCCTAAATCTAGATACATGTACATGTAATTGAGGATCTGTTCAATATGTTTATCACCAGAAATTGCCAAGTTTAATATATCCTACCAAAAAGTCCACTTCTTCCTCGCCTAGATGGGCAGGTGAAACTATTAATATTTTTATTTTATTGAAAAAGCACAATTTTACTCCCTTGGGAGTTGATGGCAATACATATAATTACAGTACAAAATAAACAAATAAACAAGACATTTCAAACATAGCAAATAAAAATAAAGAATCATGCAGCTATAGAGTCCACTTTCCTCAGTATTAAAGACTTTTTGATAAACGGAGCAACAAACTGCAAATGATTCGGAGATGACATAATTTTTTAAAATTCATCTTGTTCATTTTTTTTTTGTATATATCAAATTGTTTTCGTATGTTGTTATACTTTGGACAATGGAAAAAAGTAGTGAACCTCATCTTCGATTATATATATATAGGTATATTCATTGTATAGCCCTTTAAAGAAAATGTTACTATCTTTTCCTAATATGAGCTCTCCACTCAATCGAAGTAGAAAAATATCGTTTCTTTTCCGCTTGTGGGTATGATTCATTTCTTAGGGAGCAACCAGTTGATTTTTAAGGGGGCAAGGAAGGAACATCTGATCCTGGATATTTTTTTCATGTAACTTTGAGCCTGACATTTTTTTTCTCACTGGAAGCAATCCGTCATTTTTTTTTCAAAGCCAGAAATGTCATCATGGTTATTTTTTTCAGTTTCCCCTGTCCTGATAATTTTTTTCACCAAATTTTTTATCCTGGATTTTTTTCGAATTCCTTCCTTGCCCCCTAAAAATCCCTTATCTAGATCGATTCCCCTGAGGTGCATACATCGTTCTTGAAGTATTGGGATCGGCCAGGGGAGATTAATGAGTTCTCGAAAAATCATGCTTCACAGCCAACGAAAACTCGCAAATTATATGTGTTTTCTCGAGCAAATGAAAGATTATTTTCGTGCTAATGAAATAAAATGCACACCGTATAGATCTAGTATTGCAAATAACGTTATTTTTTTTGTTAACAGAATCAGAATCAGAATCAGAATATTTTATTACCAAATTAGAGCCCCAGGAGGGCATGATACATCAAACATTTATGATTGTTAACTTTCCCCTGGGACTAATAGCTTGCGACACATTTGATTTTTACGTTTGTGACAAACAAGTATTTTTCATTTATTTCACTCATAACAATTGGTATTCCCCGTTTTTTATTGAATAATTTACATAGCCCGGATGTCAGCCAGGTGAAACTCAATGTCAACATATAATTGATTATGAGGGATACACGTGCAGCGTGTATCGGGAGACCGTCCCATTTCCTGTTGACTGTTGGCAGGTGTACTGTTTTGAAATTTATGGCGCGCGAGTCATATCCTCCCCCACAAAACAAAAGTATTTTGATATAAAATACGACATAAAATACGTTGTTTACCGTTTTACGAGTCAAAAGACATTCATGCATAGCTTTAAATAATTTATTTATTTAGTGGTGAAAAATTAAATTTGAAATCTCATGATCTATCAGCAATTGATAAAGTATACATCATTAATATTATTTTTTTGCATTTTTGTATTTGTTTTTTTTTATTTTTTATTATTTATTTATATATATATTTTTTTGTAATTAATTACAATTTGAGAATTTTTATTCTGATATTTTTTAATTAGATATAAACAAATTGTGTAAACTGTGGATCAAATCACCATTTTCCGATGGTTTGCACCCCTGACAATTCTGTACGGTAAAATTGTAATTAACTTCATTCAAATTAGTAAAAGGCATGCCTTTGATATGAATTATATGTTTTGAATATAATTAAATAAATTGGGGAAGTTGGTGTTATTGATGTCTATGTAAAAGTTAATTTTTCGTAAATTTAAATACTTATTCGTGTTTCTTTCACCTTAAGTTTTATCTAATATTGAAGTTAAATATTTCATATTACCATTGTCAAAATAATTAAAATAATGATATATGTGAGGCAATTAGGCTACTTAATTCCTAATAATATTATGCAAATATTGATGTTGATGACGAGCTCTGTTTCGTGTCATATGTAGTTGTTATTCATACTCGAATTATTAGTGTCAAAATTCTTGCTCGTTCGTATCTTAAGGCATCATGTCAAAATATTGACGTATCAGATGACCTCAACTTCGAATTATTCTGCTATGTTGTCGATGGAAAGTTGAAACCTCTGTTTACTCAAAACCGCTATTTAACTGAATGTTGGTACAATACCCTTGGGCAATTTTAGACAATTTATTTACTTAAATAGTAAACAAATAAGAGACACTCAATTTTGTTTAGTTACAATCAAAGTACTGTAAAATGTAATTCAATTGATCTTTCAAAAGACCTCTTTGTATTTATAAACCAAAATTAAAAGCAGGTGGCGACGAAAATTTTCTCATGAAGTCAACCCGCGATGTACATTCATTTACTCTCGATTAAAGTTTAAACTTCCCACTTGAAGTATTTTCCCACGAGCCGATACAAAAAAGATATTGCATTCCTTCACAAACAGGGAGCATTTATGATAAGGCGGCCACGAGCCCGCCGTAAACAAGTATTGTGAACGATTCGGTTATCACGCTTCGTATTTACACAATAATTAAGACCATGGAAAGGCGGAGTTTTCCCACACAACTGTATAATCATTATGGCACGTGGCCCTATTTAGATTACAAGCGATAAACCACTTGATTGACATACCGTTACAGCCATTTTAAAGTGGTACTTAGTATCAACCAATCAGAACGCACGATACACAAAAGCATGGTCATTTCCCGCGAAATAGAGAAATGGCGATTGGTTGCATGCTGAGGCATCTAACCGTGGGAACCTAAGGGTAAATAACTTCACACCGACATTGAACCACATGTTGACATATTATAAGTGTGGTTTTCTGTTGATTAGTATTACACTTGTTGACAATCTGTCTAACAGTAAAGATCGTTTGTTCCTATGAAATTGAATTGATATGTATGAAATGGACATAAATAATATTGAAAATACAGAAATGGATGAAAAACTATCAAGAAAGGTAAATATATTTATAATTGTAGAAATTTTGCTCAAGTTGTATTTATTTTTTGTCTTTGCCTTTTTTTATTCGCTTTTTCGTAACTTTGCTCTTACTTTTTCTTAATTCAATTTTGCTTTTTTGATATGCTATTAAAGGAAATTAACTCACACCCCTTACTTTTACATTTATGCATGCTAAAAGCAATAAAGAAAAAACAATTACGAACGAGGCCTCAATAAGATCAGCATATGTTTACTTTTAATGCTAAACTGTTATCACACTTCTAGGTGGTCAATATTTACGCATTTCATCAGGGAATATACATTACTATAATGTATAGTCCCTGATTTCATCCAGAACTGAGTACGAGGTTTGTTATTTGTCCGGAGTCGCTGTTTCTATGTATATTTTCGAAAATGTAAATACATTGTCAGCCACATTTCTACGGAATTATAAATGTGTAAATTATTTTTACTTTTTTTCAGAGTAAAAAGCCTCTCATGGAGAAGAGGAGAAGGGCTAGAATTAACAACTGTCTCCTACAGCTGAAGTCTTTGGTTCTGCAAGCCATGAAGAAAGATGTAAGTAGTCTTATTTTACTGTCTAGACTAACAAAATGCCACAATTGCCGTAAAACGTATCCACAGATGGCAAATTTGACAACTTGTTACTTCTCAGTGCAAATGAAAGTGAAGTATTTGAAAGATCATACACATATACCGAACTGATAGAATATATAACCAATATGGCCAAAATCAGCTAAGGACAGAGCTCTGTGCGAGGTAGATGACCCTTTGTGTGTGTTTTTTTAATTTTCTATAATTAAGATATTGCAAGTTTCATAGTAAAATCTGTTTATGGACCAATACCGAAATGCCGACTACTGAAATCATGAAACGTGTTGTTGGATAGCGTACATATACAAAAATATTGGGGGGGGGGGGGGGGG
>MJUU01058383.1:110889-152024 GCA_002080025.1 Modiolus philippinarum | reverse complement strand
TTTTTTCTTTTGTTTGGTATTCAAAATTTCAAATGATTATCTATAGGAATCAAATAACATATACTGTCTTCTAACTTGGTAGGCAAGTTGCATCCCTCACAACTCGGGCCAAATTTGCGTTTAGAAGTCCGAGTGGTTCTGGGGTTGAGCCCATGAATTTGACATTCATTGGGGTTTCCGTGACAATTTTTCCGACCAAAATTACATTACAGTCTTGAGACTTGGCAAGTAAGGTTTTGACTGCAAAACTCGGGCAAAGTTCAATAAAAGTTAACAGGTTAACAAATATGGTTCTGGGAGGCATGCCATTAAGTTATTTTTTTTTCAAAATTTGAGGGTGTCTGACATTCAACTTGGGAACAAAAATTATTAAATAATGTCTTCAAAATTGGAGTGCTCATTTATTACCTCCAAACCGAGTCCAACTAACATTTCAGGTTGATACAATTTTTGTAAGCTATATTGGTTCTGGAGTTACGCCCCTTGAAAATATTAAAAAAAAATAACATGGCGGGTATCATGAGCCATACTAATTTTCCACGTCCCTGTTTCTTATATAAAGTTGGAAAAAGAAGAGAAACGGGGAATGAGTCAAAGAGACAACGACCCGAAACTCAAAGCCACCTTATAAGATATTCAAATCAATGAACGGTGAGGAAACCCCACACCCAACGGCAGGTCGGAGTCGGCCCCTAAATAAAGAGTAATCAAAAACATCATCCTTGACTCTTATAGACATAAAGAAAACTAACTAGACAACAGACAAGACACACAAAGGCCTTTTCAAAAAATAAGTTGTTTGCGATTATAGGTGTCGGCATTCAGTTCCTGTTAAGTTGTCTATTTGGAGTTATCTTCCTTTAAATTCTGGGTTTATAAAACTAACCAATAATTATTACGTTTTTAATTTTTGTATTTTATTAATTCTATAAATTCATTTGTTAAATAGAATAATCTACCGAGATTGCTGTTAATTTAGATTCTGCATATGCGCATTTCGACAACTTATGTCTCCGCAGTGAAGATCATATCAAAACATTTGGAAATCCATTATATCGAAATATGTGTAAAATAGGGTCTAAATAGTATAACCAAAAAACATTTGCGAGAGGGAGATACTCCTTAATTCTGTAAAATTAGATATTGCAAGTTTCCAAATAAAATAGATTATTTTAGATTTCTGTTAACAGAATTTGTAGGATCATTTTCATTTTGACTAGGCTTGCTACGAATGATGATAACCAAAAGCCAAGGTATTCGTACCCCACACGACATAAGAGTTCCAATCCAGGGAAAGATAAAAGGGCGATAAAATAATTTATGTTGAAGAGGTGGTTTCAACCCCCTCCCCGAAACGCTTTCCCCTGAAAAGCCTTCTTGAACCGCATTATTCTCTGATTGGGAGTTGAAACAGTTCGTGTTGTCTTGTTTTTGCAATTTGTTTTTCGGTTTTTGTTTATTCATTAGGTTATTACAGTATACAGATTAAAATAAGATCAAGAAGATTAAAGAAACAATAGTCATAAGTGGTGTATAATTGGTACTTTGTCACCATTCTACGTCATTTAAATAGTTGATAAAAGTCAAGTGGTCTTACTTTAGAAAGTATTTATAGCTTACATTTCCCCACTCTATTGTCCCGAGTGACTGTAGATCTTCTCGTTGATAACATCACTTTTAATGCGCGTAGAAAAAGCGCGGTCCAGAGGAGGGATACGGGAATTTGAGTCCCATATTTAGCTCACATTGCTATCTAGTGTGAGCATTTGCAATCATTTGAAATCCGTCGTTAACTTTTCCAAACCTGTTTACCCCTCTCAATTGGTATCAGTATTCCAGCAGTAAAGTGTCTGTAATTATCCATATTTTGAGAATTATTTTCCCGTATATAAAACAAATGGTAGAAACTGCACTTTTGGGGTGTGAATTACTCCTGCGTGTACGAATGACTGCGCAATAAAATTGATGGATGGTTATGAACATATTTTTCTTTAATATTATAAAACATTATCAAATTTTGTCATTTTAACTAAGGTGATTATATTATTTCGTCAACTTTATCTGCCGATTTTAGATTGATTAATTTAAGTTTTACGAGCAGTGACCAATATTTCAATCACATCTAAACGAGAACAAGTTGATCAATTCAAAAAGTCATATGTAAAAGAAGAAAGGTATATAGGAGGGACACTGGAAAATGGGTAGGGGCAGGAAATTTAGCCTTCCATATGACCCCCTTGGTGAGTCTGCTCTTCTACAAGAAATAAAGAAGGAGTCTTTGTACTGTATGGAACATGGAACATCTTTACACAGTTTGTACACAATGGATTATCATGGAGAAAGCTGTAAAGGGGCAGGTAATCAAGGTTCCTTGCGACCCTAGCGATTCTGCCCTTTTACAATAAATATGAAAGGGGTCATACCACCTAAGTTAATCAATTCAAGTATAATATAAGAAAAAGGGAAAAAATTGTCAAATAGGATAGCAAGTTTTGATTGATAATGGAAAATTGGTAGGGGCGGGAAATTTAGCTTTCTAGTGGGTTTGCTCTTGTACGAGAAACATAGATGAGGTCTTTATACTCACAGGGCGTGGCGTTTGGACACACAGTTTGTCTCCTATATATGGTTTGTGTGCTTTTCGAATTATGACCTGACGACTATTCCCCTATAGACACAGCATTCCCCTATTCACAACCCGGGGAAGCGCCCGGCAGCATTGTTTTGACAGAACCCTGTTTCAACTGTGCGCTTTAAAGAACGTTGTCTTTCTATAGCAAGCTTGTCTTAAACAGTGATTGCCCAATTTCGGAAATAGGTATATGCTTCATTTTCAGGTATATTAGTAAATGGTAAATTTGCAATTTGTGAATCCGTAGTGCGTATTTGTACTCGTATATCGAAAATCCGTAGTGTTAAGGGGACGACCATTTGATTCTGAGGGGGGATGGTGGCTGGCAGTTTTTGTAAATAAATATTCTATCTCTGAAAAAAGTTGGAAATAAATAATCTGGCCTGCACATCCAAGAAAATAAATAATCTGACCTTAGATTTATTGGTACGATACGATTATGTTATTGAAAAATAAATATTCTGGCCCGCAAAATTATAAAAATAAATAATCTGGCTCGACCGAAACTGCCAACCCCCCTCAGAATCAAATGGTCGTCCCCTAAACACCTCTGAAACTTTTCGTTCAAAAATCGTTTCCTCTGAAACTACTGGGCCAATTGGAACCAAACTTGGTCACGATATAGTTCTTGGTTAGTTCCCTTTTCCGGCTTTTCCACACATCATCCAATTGCAAGATGACCGCAAGTGGTAAACTTAGTTTAACATAAGGACCCTATGGGAAATGAATTCAATGATCTCCTCTGAAACCACGGAGCCAATTAGGGCGAAACATGGTCACAATAGGCCCTTTGTGGTCTCTTTCAAAAATTGTGTCCGGCTTGTCCCCACCTCATCCAAGATGGCCGCCAACGCGGGCAAATATTTAAACATAGGGACCCTATGGGAAATGCATTTTAATATCTTCTCCTCTGAAACCACTGAGCCAATTGAAACAAACATGGCCAAAAAAGTCCTTTGGGGTCTCCTTCAAAAGTTATGTCCTGCTTGTTAGCACCTCATCTAAGATGGTAGCCAGTGGAGAACATGGTCTAACATAGCGACCTAATTGAAAATGCATTCAAGGATCTTCTTTGAAAGCAATTGAAACCAAACTTGGTCACAACAGTCCTTTGGTTATCTCCTTCAAAATTTTGTCCTGCTTGTCCTCACAAAAGTCCTTTGGTGGTCTCCTTCACAAATTACTAGTATATATGTCCGGCTTGTCTGCACATCATCCAAAATGGTCACTTTCGTCGAGCAAAGTTTATCAAAGGGACCTTATGGGAAATCCATTCAAAGATCATATTCTCTGAAAGAACTGGACCAATTGTAACCAAACTTGGTCACAACTGTCCTTCAGTAGTCTCCTTCAAAAATTGTCGGGTTTGTCCATCTGATCTCATCCAAGATGGCCGCCAACGGGGAACATTATCAATATAGTAACCGTGTAGAAAACGCATTCAAAGATCTTCTCTTTTGAAACTACTGAGTTACTCGGGATCAAACTTGGTCAATTTAGTCCTACAGGGGTCTCCTTAAAATTGTGTGCAGGTTGTCCTACTTGATTCCAGAGGGCCGCAACGATATACACGGTTTAACGAAGGGACCTTCTTGGAAATGCATCAAAGATCTGTTATGAAACCACTGAGCTAATTTGATCTATTCTTGGTCACACCAGTCATTTGGTTCTTCAAAGTTTGTGTTTTTATGTGCCTTTCTCATCAAATATAGCCGCCAGACGAGAACATAGTTTGCAAAGGACCTTATGGAATTAATGTATTCGGACGTCTTCTCGAAAACCACAGCAACAATGGTCATAATATAGATATGGTTTGCCCCATTTAAAACAGTTGTGTTCGTATTCCTAAAGTCAGTTGAAATATAACATTAGACTAATTGTATATGGGATTAGCAGATGGCCATGGTCTAGATGATATATGCAGACTTGCTCTCTGTACGAGTTTTGAGACTATAGGCAAAGACTAATCGAGGACATTGAATTACTTGGTTCGAGCTATATGCACAGTATAAAAAACCTTCTTACATTCGCCTTTTGCTATATATGCGTATGATTTACAGCCGTCTTTTAATTTCAACGACAATTTTCTGACAAGAAATAAAACAGATAAACCGTATAAAATTTCATGTTAAAAATCGTTTTCATTCCAACTATGATTACTTTCCAGCTCTAAATTTAATAACGTAGTCTGGTCTGTATAGCAGAAAAAACACCATACCCGGCAAGAAGTCTTGCTTTGTTTCAAAAATGCAACTCCTTCTATAATTTCTCAGATTTTTTTTACAATGAAAAATATAATTTCATGACAATGTTATCGGGCTTAAGTAATACTAAATTAACAAACATGGCAATAACACAGTTTCGAATATTCATAACTGTTCCTAGCATGATTCATTCGGGCCGAAGTGCGACGCGAGAATTTCCTTATTTGTATCGATGGTATTTAATTTCTATAGATACAACTCGATTAAGTGCCGATTTAAGTCATGCAATAAGGTGCACATTAACGTAAATAAGGCACTTAATTGAGTCGCATCTATACAAATTAAATGCCATTCACGTAAACAAGGAAGTTCTTGTGTCGCACTTCGACTCTAGCGAGATTTATTCTTGAAAATAAAGACATTGAGCTAAAATCAGTCGCCTTAAGAAATTCAGTAGCCTTAACTCAAATAGCATATTTGTAGATCCCGATGTATAGTTAAAGACATTGACCTTTCACCGTGATACTTATGTTGCTGTGCCATCTACCAAAGCCCATAACAGCTTCACTGCATGCTTAGTGAAGGAGATGGGCAATATGCATAATAAATTCAAGCCAGTGCTCCAGAAATTGAATACATCTAAGTCTTTCTGTAAACCGGAAAGGGTGCTAAAAAACGTTATAACTATATGGTGTTAGGAAATTTTGCTAAGCAGCACAGTGATTCTAACTATAAAGTATACAGGGGATTATTTTCATAGTGACTGCAAGAAATTTTCAATTTACAACGTATTTGTAGAATTTTTGGGACAAGTGTTCCAGAAGACAACGGGGATACCTATAAATACTAGTATGCATGGGAACAAATTGTACGCCACTTTCACCAGGCACTAGTATCCAGATTTAATTGATAAATATTTACTTTCAATTTCTGCTTTTATTGAAGACTGTTCTGCTTAAGTTTTCTTCATAATATTTCTGTGTCGAGTTGTAGGAGTTCATCGTCAGGGATTTGAAGATGCTTAACTTTGCTGTGGCTTGAGTTGCACAATGAACAAACCATGAAAGGATATGGAGTAAATGCACAGAAGACAAAGTCTCTTTAAATACATGGTATATCCAAGCAAAGGGACAACGCTTTTATTGTTGTTCTTCATCTTGAAGTCACCATTAGGCCTTAAGGTGTCTGCAGGGTATTAATTTCCTATTATAAATTTTGTGAAATTTTCTGTGTATTATTGTTAAAAATGTATAATAAAATTTGGGGGTCACCGTGCATTTGAGCGCAAATTCTGAAATTGAAAATTTCAGGATTTTACATAGAAATGATAGGGAAAATAATTATATGAGAGGAAAGTTTAAAAAATCTATTATAGAATTTTTGCATACTTTGCATGTGTTTAATTATCCTTATGTTGTTTACATATAAAAAATAAAAATTAGGGGTCACCATTGAAATAAGAGAGAAAAATTGCAAAATGTTCATTTCCCTAGTGATATCTATGTTAAATTATTTTTATTAAATTATCTCCCTTGAATAATATCTGTGTTCTGTAAATCTAGTAACAAATTTAAAGCTCATGTGTTTTAGCTCATGTTTTTGTAACACAAATATTATAAAAATGATAAGGAATATCAATTTGAAATACATTTGAACTTTCTTTTCATTTTAAATAACTATTTTGTTTAATTTCTTAATGAATGAAACCTAAATGAACAAGTATTGGACAAAAATGGCGGAATAATACCACTGAGACACCTTAAACATTTCCCATACCTCATAGTAAGTTCAAAACGGTCCCTAGCACCGGTTTGAGCGGAATTCTTTGCTAAATGTCGACAAACGCTACATCAATGTATCCTTTCTGGTCATGGATGCGAGATCCTCAGTGACAAACATTAAATAACACTATACTATATAACAACCTCTCTGTTGTTCTTAAGTATACTTGATTAAAAAAGATAAAAAAAGATGCAAGTCAAAACTGAAGCTGGTTTACCGGCTTACGGATAAAATCATAGCTTGTCTCTGAATTTGCATACAATACGTCAAAAACTCGTTGCTGAAATGTAACGGAATTTCAAATTTTTATTGTCACAATTAAGTAGGGTGTGTATACTAATTTTGTCAGCGACTATAGTTGCAGCGCCATTTTTAAGTAATTCCAAAGTTACTGCATGAGCATAATGAAAAAATCCGAAAATTGGATCTAAGATCTGAGATTCCGACGTTAAAATTGAAGATTCCGTAACCAATGCAAAATGAAAGTGTGCAATTTCCATCGTTAAGACAAACAATTTTTTAAAAAATGTAATAATGATATGGTACTTAATACGCTTTTGTCTTAATACGCTTTCGTATGCTGGCTACAATTTAACAGACAATGATACTTATCTTCCATAGCTTTACAGCATTTGTTTCAAAATAACACGACAATATGATAATAAAGAAGTTGTTCTATAAATTGTCAAGAAAGTTCTATAAATCACTCGATCTTGACAGTTGCCATTAATTCATTTTCTAAAATGTTTTGAACTTTGAATTCTCTTGAAAAACTACACAGCAGGAATATCGTTGAATTCGGGAGTGGTAAAGAATATCTGTCTCGTAAATTGAAAAACTAAAACATTGTTGTGGGAAGCATGCAATAACAAAATAGTCCTCCCACGTGTACGAATAACTCAAATGTGAATAGCGTGGAATTTACAATAAATCACTAACAGCCAAACAATACTTATCTAAATACTGATTTAAGAACTGATATATTTTCTTAAAATACAGAAAAATGCATATTTTTTTTTTACAAATGATGCTTTATTTGCAAATAATACCCCTCAAGATCAAGCAAAACATACAGTAATACGAATTACAATAGAAAATTAAACATTTTTATTGTTATTCTTCATTACAGTGTGCAAATTCGCTTATTATTTATTATAAAGTGTGCAAATTTCACGTATTGTTCATTATATTGTGTGCAAAATCCCCGATGACAGAATTCGATGTCACAAAACAACATTTTTCACAATCTCTACAACTATAAAAAAATTTCGGAAGGAGGGGGTCTAGGTTTTTGGCAAAAATGTTTTGAATCTTAATAGTTCATATAAGAGAAGAAACAAAAAAAATTATAAATTTCTAGGGAATGTAATGTTTAAATAATTTGCACCGCATTTTCAAGCAAATAAGAAGTTAACTACATACATAAAAAAAGCTCTTCACGAAACAAAAATTCATAGCCACCCATTACCATACAAAAGTGAAGTCGCACAACATTTTTAAAGATATACCGATAAAAGGGATAGAATATTACATCTAGGGATAACTTAGTATGCAGGAAAAACGGCCCTTCCAGTGGCAAAAGCAAAAAATACAAGATATTTGGTCCTATTGTAGATGATCACAAAATACTTATAAAAATTTCGCCAAAATAAACATTGAGTCACGCATTCCAAACAACTGTTGACAACAAAAAATGCGACATAGAAAAACGCCCAGAAATAACTAACTGTAGTGTAAAATGAAAATTTAGAAAATTTCTAAATCTCTGTTAAGCATTGTCATATTTCACATCTAAAAATTTTTAAAAATCGTGTTGTAGTTTAATTCAATATTACATAACTAATTAAACATTGGTCTAACAACTTGAGATCAGATCCATTGGCGGATCCAGGGGAGGGGTCCGGGGGTTGGAACCCCCTGTTTTAAACATGTATTTTTTTAATGAATATCCTGATGTTTTACAATATCCCAAAAGATTTTCGCGACTCGCTCCACTCGGCGAAATTTCTTTTCAATTCTAATCGGAACCCCCCCCCCCCCTCTTTCAAATTGCCTGGATCCGCGCCTGAGATTATTCCAATACATGTACTTTTTAGTGATATTTACAAGTAATTCGTGTTGAATATCAAATCCATATCAATGTTATGGTACCATTCTGTTTTGGGAATAACACGGGTTCTGGGGTCCGAGTCCAAAACTGTTTTGAACGTTGGCTCCGAGTTTCAACACTAGGGCTTGGGGCTCGGCTAAATAGGCTATAGTCTGGGATAATGTTTATTTCGCAGAACTTGATAACTCTTTATTCAGGGGCCGACTCCGATCTGCCGTTGGGTGTGGGGTTTTCTCACCGTTCATTGAAGATCTTATGATGGCTTTGAGTTGTTATTTCTCCCCTTTGGGTAGTTGTCTCTTTGACACATTCCCCTTTTCCCTTCTTTTTCTACAACACAAGGCTCCAGTCTCAACACTATTGCTTAGGGCACGGCTTTTGGGTCAAACACTAGGGCTGCGGACTCAACACTAAAGCTCCGGGCTCAACTCACTGGGCTCCGAGCTCTCGGAGACTTGTGAAGTTTGTGTTATTACCCTATTCTGTAATCAAGCTTAGTTCTTGCCTTTACTGTACCTCTTTCATTTTGAGATTAATTGCCTAATTTGAATCATATTGTAAGAACGGAATCGAGTGTACAAGGTCAGTAACCCATCGAAGCTGACTTTTAAAGCTTGCGTGGAACATAATTAAAGGTAAGTCCCAATTATTAATTATCTATAGGCTTTTCAGTGAAACTTAAATGCAGTTGGACACTCTCCTTTTTTAATCGTTTTATCTGCAAAAATGTATATGGAGATGTCTGAAAGCAATTGTCCTAGCGATACAGTTTCAAAAAGAGTCCGTTGTCAAAGTTTAGGTGCTCTTGTGCGTTTAAGTCGGAAACAGAGTCTTCAAGAGTTAGCTTCCACGTGACTGTACACCTAATTTTTATTGACGAAAAAATGAGAGGATGTACTAGAAAAAGATTATTCACACCTCTGCTCATTATGATGTGTCAAATTTCTCCCAAAATAATGCGTGAAAAAGCATTTTCGTTGGAAAAAAAAATCAATAAATTCGGAACTTTAGGACAAATACATAAGAAATGAGATCTGATCTGTAGAATATTTTTTTACAAAACCTTTCCGATCTTGGAGTTTCATCAAAATATCCATTTAATTCATATAATGAATAAATATCACCAATAAGGCGCAGATCCGGGGAAGCGGGAAAATTTTGTGGGTATTGCTTCATAAAACATCAGGATATTCATTAAAAAATACATGATTGTCCGGGGCGGTTCCGACGCCCGGACCCCCGCCCCTTTAGATCTGCCAATGCAAATGCAAAAATTGTGAGATGGTTGCAGTTCCGATTTACATGGAACTGTAAATTGCAAAAATGCGAATGAACGAAAAAAACGTACTATATTTCGTAAGTATACAACAGCACATGGCCTATAGATGACCATCTCTCTCTTCAAAGCGATTTCCCCTTGTTTTAAAGTGTTCCCATTCACTAGAGATAAACATTCCTGTCAATACTTATTTAATACTTCGTCAATATCTTTTGGAATTAATAAGCGAGTTTGTGGCTTCATACAGCGATTGCTATGCGAGTGTCGTCTGCAATGATGGTGAAGGCTTTTATATATATTTGCTATAAAAATACGCACAGTAAAATTTGAACTCCCATGTCGACTTATCAAAGTTTCAATCCCGAAATCAAATATTTATCTAATTACAGATCAAAAGGTAGGTATCACTGCACGTGGCGGTAATTGTAATACACACCGCATTTAAGCATGCGTGATAAAATTCGGAAGTCTCCCGAGATTTCACACGAGATAATTATCAAGTCATTATGAACCGGAGCGTGTTTTCTCAAAACAGTTAAATCGGTTTTGATCCGCCAAATAAATTTGATTACATACGTTTATTTACTTAATTACCAGAAAATAGTTACAGTTTATGGCATTCTTTAGTTTAGTACAGTCGCCCTGGTAGAAATTTAGCGAAACTATTTTTCCTCCCTCCATCTAGATGAAGTGCTCGTGGTTTGGTGTGGATGCATCCGAAGATCCTCATAAGGACCTCTATAAGGAAAGAGGTTGTGTTCTTTGCACTTTAGAAAACATGCATAATCCTTCAGTTTAAAAGTGTTCTATATATGGTTGCTAACTTCAGGATTTAACTCACAAGGTACAAATCTCTACAGATGCGATCCCTTTCCTAAGGTCTATAAATAACATATCTCAAGTTTAATATTCTCCTTTTTAAATCATTTTTTGATTATTTTATTGTTAAAATCAGTCATGATTTTATTACTGTGCTTTAAAAAATTTATTAGAGTTCGCTCCCTTTAACCGTGAATTGTTTTTAGTATAATTTATCGACTTAGTACCCAAGTGTATTCATCAACCCAGTAGCCAGTACTTCTTTGTTGGCCCTGAAAACCGATTTTATTTGAAAAGTTTAAATCTAAAGAGTACCTCCCTCTTGCATACAAAGTGTAGCTCTGTCCTGTAAGCTGATTTTAGATCATATATAGGTGTTCTCTGTCAGCTTAAACATAGGATTTCCAAAGATTTCGATTTGATTTGCATAGAAGAGACATTAGTTGTCGAAACTATATGCAGAAACTAACATCTGCATTTTGTTATTTACACAAAGTAATGCTATTTTCACTAGGTATTTCATTTGAATACGCTGTACAACGAAGACGGGTGTTATTATTTTTTTTATTATTGTTTGTATGCTTATTCTAGGAGGACGAGAATTTTGTCGATTTGTATTTAATCGTTTAGAACTTGTTGAACATGCTGATAATTATATTTTTTTTCAAAATGTTAGGATATTTTCCTCATTGATTGCATACCATCAGAGATGTAATCAGGGGTGGAAAGGGGATTTTAAGTTGAGGCGGTGCAAAAAATTTTTGCTTAACTCCAATTTTACGATAAATTATATTTTTTAAGGATGACGCCCTCGTCCTGTTTTGGGAATGACGCCATAACCTCTCATCTAAATCTGCGCCTAGAAATTATAAGTTCATGCACTCCTGCAGCAAGAAGATAGACCAATGAGCCAAAAGGGACATTTTAATGAAAACTGATAAACTGTGATAAATATTCGTTTATGGCAATAATTAAAAAATGAAATATAACTTAACCACCAACCATATGACCTGATTAATTTTTGTTTAGGTGCGGCGACATTTTTTTTTAATCAGACATGATCTGAACATAAAAATATGTTTTTTTATATTACTCTTGAGACAAATTGAAATTACTTTTGTGATCTAAAATTCTGATTTTTTAAAGATACGTCAGAATATATATGTTGCTGCTTTGTGAATGAAATCATTGACAATGCATATTTATATAATATAATTTTTGCTAATATTAAGAGTATGTATAAATAAATACAAGTATTTTAGATCTTTTGTTAATTTGGTCTTTGAATTGTTTAATTTTTGTCTACAAGTTGTCTATATTTCCTTAAGATTGTAGTGATTTAGGTTAATACTGTGTGGCCTGCACTAAGTATAAGAACTGAGGTATTTTCTCCTTATGGCACCGTCCCTTGATACTTTTTGCAGGCTATACACTGTCTGACCTCTTGCTCCTTTTTTTATCTATTATATGCCACAGGTTTTAGATGGTTTAATATAAATTTTATATGGCACCGCCCATTACTATATCTTGATTTCCTTTAACTTGTTTCTGTTCCTATCATTGCTAGATCTATGTAACCATCATAGACAGACTGCGAAAGGCAAGGTGGAAAAATCCCCTCTCTGCATCGTCTCATGGTGCCTGTTGCATTCTGTTTTGTATGTGAATGCGTTTTTTTAATCCAAATGCACCGGGTATGTTATTAATATTACTCAATTTTTCATAGTATGAAGTCCATCTGCGGTAGACGTGCATAGATATGCCTTTATTTATTATATTTCTTATTATTAATTGTTATTTATTGTCTATACCGTTTTTTGTATTATTGTACTTGTACCAATCATAAATGCTTGATGTATCATGCCCTCCTGGGGCCCTAATTT
The DNA here is from genome assembly GCA_002080025.1 of Modiolus philippinarum. NCBI lineage: Eukaryota > Metazoa > Mollusca > Bivalvia > Mytilida > Modiolidae > Modiolus > Modiolus philippinarum. The sequence goes on along the minus strand of MJUU01058383.1, from coordinate 139,315 downwards.
TGTCTGCAGTGAAGGGAAATGATCGAATTAGCTACAAATTCTCAATCTTTTCTTTTAATTTTAAGTGTGCGGGGCTTATTGCGATCTTCAATGGGCCCGTTTTTATGATGATTTGTTTTTTATTGATATTTTTCATTTCAGAATACATTAACTTATTTGCCGAAAATTAGGGGTGTTCTCCAATTTCCCAAATTATTGGACATTTTCCCATTTCTCAGTCTTTTAGGGACAATTTTCTCAATCTCAACATTTTTACTTTTAGTTTCCCCACTTCCCACTTGTTGTGTTTTCTCAATGCTCTATATATTTTTTTCATAATTTTCCCCAACCTTTCAACCCTTTGTCCCATCCCCCAAAATCGTATTACCCCCTCGAAAACGTCATAGGCGCCAAATTTTGCTTTGGGCTACGATTTAATTCGGTGAGAAAAATTAGAAAAAATAGAATATTTCAATCTGATGATTGAAAACGGCACACATAGATAATTGGAAATGATCCTTAAGAAGTGTCCTTTATGTAAAGGACTACATTTCAGCATAATTTAGCGAAAAAAGCTTCTTTTTCGATAAATTGGCTAATATAGTTCGCCTTTCTCTGAATTATCAGTAAGTGAAAACAATTTTAAACTGATGATTTTATTTAAGGGTATAGGAAATTTATATCCTTCTGTTATTTTGATAGTTACTAAGATTTTTGCCTCGTTAGTCCTAATATATTAGAATACTGGTATACATGAATGAATATAATGTGCTTACACATGGTTTTTTAGTATGTTTTGATGATAATCCTATCTATGTGTTGATACCTAACGCCAATTAGAGATTTTTCTTATTATTTATTACAACACAACGGTTGCATAAGTAAATTTTAAACAATATCAACGTAAAAACTTTTATCTTGTCCAAGAGTTATTTTTCATTCTCTTGCAGTCAACCAAGGTTTTTTTAAAAAAAAAATCAAGCGTCTTTCCTCTTGCCTACCACACTCTCTCACCGTTAAGAAAATCGTTTGTGACAAAATAAATGCTTTAATTTTTTTTTACAAATATCCCTTTCTTTCAATTCAATTTTCAAAACGAAAAAACACAAATTGAAGAATTAGATCCATAGATTTATAAATAAATCTGTGGTAGATCCATGTATGTTCACACGTGGGAACAAGACAATACACAATTTTCTAAAATGATATTTGCTTAAATTATTTAAGTTGATCTGTGATAACATTTGGATATGTTTGACACGAAAACACGATGTTTATAAATCAAATTAAATTAAATTTGAATCTATGTGTATAGAGAAAGTAAATAAATATAAAATCCTGAATAAACATCTTTAAAATTTAACGGTTTTAATATCGTTCATTTTGGCAAATTGTTTACCGTAAACAAATTACAGTTATTAGCTCAATCTGACATCTGAATTCTAAACAAATTCAGACTCTGTATAATGCGTTAAACAATTAAATACTCCATTATTGTGACAGCGAAGGAATTTGACACGTGCGTCTTTACAATTTTATCGATACTGGACCAGATGTCTTTTGTTGCACGGTGGACATCGCTATACATTAAGTACCTCTAATACAAAAGAGCTGACCCTATGTCATGGTTGACACGTCAGGAACGCGAACCTCTCAAGCGTCAATTATTAGTTTTTACCTGCATTTTAACGGTGTCATAAACAGGTGGGTTGATAATTTTTATGCCTTAAGAAAAAGAAAGAAAAACCGTAAGATTTGACACCTGTGTAAGCACTGATGCATTTTTAAATTGAATTATACTTTTCAATCAAAAGTAATATTTATGAAAAGGGTCATCTATTAAAGAAGACACTATTTAAATAAAATTCTTTTACTGTGACAATTTTAAAGAAAATATTGCACGGATATTCATTTTTTCTACGTCCATTAATTTTATAAAGTAAATAAGGACGTTTCTATTTTGACAAAATTTCAAAAGAAAATTCCTTTTTAGCGATTTTTTTTTATGGAATTTATGGTATAAAAACGCAGATGATGTATAAAATTCCCGGAACACCGCATTGTTTATTTTATGAAATCCAAATTTTCCGTATAAGTTATTCTAAATCCCGGAAAATTATTCGATTGAATGTATTTTCAATAGAATTTGGTTGTATTGGTAGAAAATTTTGTATCACGATCTTAGGTCAAACCTGAACAAAAAAGGCCTACCCAACGGCTTGGAGTTTCAACAAAGTAAAGTAGGACCAATTTTTTAACTCCAAACTTCGATCTCTGTCCTAACTAATACTGAAAAAATAATAAATTTAAAAAAAAAGAAGTAGCTGTACCCCAACTGGACAAACAGGAATGACAACAACAAGTTCCCTATGCAACAAACCTTACTTAGGCTGCATAGCTAGCATTTAAAATATCACTCCAACTAAGCATATAGAGGTTGCATGACAAATTTGAAATGAATCCCTCATATGAGATGCCAACGAAGTTGTGAAAGAAATATTTTGTGGACAAACGCGGGACAAGAACGGACTAATTTACCAAGGTAACCAAATAAACTTATTTATTTTTATGACATAATTTCCTCTTAATGACAAATGTTTAACTAATTCTTCAATAGTGATAAGAGATCTTTTGAAGCATATCTATAACTTGGTCAGCAGTATCAATCAGGGACAATGTATATATTGTATCTGTATCAAACGAGAACTGGATCATAATCCTATAAAGGCTTCGATGAAAAACATCTTTAAATGAAAAAAAAAATACCAAATTTTTGGTGTTTCAAGATATAACTTTTCAAAAAGTCCGTAACATATCGTTTTATTTTTTTTTAAAATTGAAGCTCTATATCATACAAAGATTGAAAAAAATATGTCTGCTTATAGAAGAAATATACCCTTGAATTGTATACAGTATAGGGCTATTTCCCATATAATAAAGATTATATATAATTCGATTGTAAATAAGTACGAAAAACCAAAATTTGGCCAATCTTTATAATTCTGTATATTTTTTTGACATATCCGTGACCCCAGATTTGTTTTGCAAATTTCTATAGCATATTCCTCAAAGTCTCATTGTGTAAATTAAAAAAAGCAATGGAACATTCTTCATCTTGAAGACAACCGCGAGGCTTTAAACAATGAGCCTTGCTTATAGCTCATAGTAATCTCAAGACGGTTACTGGGATTCATTGCTAGATGTCGAACAATGCTCTATGTAAAAGAACTATGTTTGGATCCAAGAAAACGAGTTTAACCCACCGCAATTTTTGTGTATTTATTTTTAGCCATTCACCACACATAGGGGGAGGGTTTGATCTAAGAAAACGAGTTTAACCCCACCGCAATTTTTGCGCCTGTCCCAAGTCAGGAATATGTTGGTGACTGGCTTGTCCGTGTCTTCTTATGAAATTTTAGCTTCTTGATATTTGGGTTATTGGATGTGGTTTGTTTCAATTGATTTATTCACTTTTTTTACCTTTTTGGGGCCATTTAGGGCTTACTATATGGTGTGAGGTTCCTCACTGTGTTGAAGACCATACAGTGACTCCTAGATGCTTTGTTTTGTGTCGTTTTAACCTGGATATGGGATGTTGTCTCCTTGACATTTACCCCATTTCCTTTCCTTTTCATATGAAAACTATATAAAAAGTATTATCGGTGAATCAAATATGGTTTCTACGAAACTATACATGGGTTGCACATCTTTTCCAATCCGGATTTGACTCGTCATTTAGACGAGGTCATCTGGGGTCAACCGGAGGAAAAATGACATCATCCAACGTTGGAGCGAGGGACTGATATTTTCTACCAACGAATCATTCGTTGTTATTCAACATATGGGTAAAAACTCGTTTTGAACTAACAAAAAAATCCACGAGGAACATTTCCAACCTACAAAAAACGAAACTTGAATGGAAATGAAGAAATTACTATCTTCGTCTATCAGCGTCTTGGAACCAGTTTTGTACCAGAATACTCCGTGTTTGGCTAAAATAATGAGCGATCCCGCAAATGCGCAATCGGTGTATAGAAGCATATGCATGCATGTACCTAGAATAAACCTACGAAACTATAAAGTATCTACCGATAGTTAACTATCATGTATTTAGAACTCAAAAAGCGTACCGAGTATCAGGTGTGAAACCACCAATTCATTCGATTTCTTTAACATTTTCAACTCAAATTTGGAGTTTTCCAACCTCCCTAGACAATTTATCTTAAGTTTAACCTTGCCCAGACCATACCTGTCGTGAAAGGCACATTACTGCTCTACATTATATCAAATTTCCATCACACCTTTAAAGCCGTCTAAGAGATTCCCGGTGTGTCGGGGAAAGCCACCTATAAATACGTACCACGACGTCACAACATTGCGCAAAAATAGTCATTGGGAATTCCCCTCCTTTAAGTGATCTAAATTTACACCTGCTCAATTGACCTTGGTATTGAAATAAACCTAATATATTATTGTTTAAATGGGTGTATCATTCATCAAATTCCCTCGAATAGTTTTAAAGGTGCAAGAATACAAAGTCTATCTTTGAATTCAAAAGGTCTATTTTCTCATACGTTCCAATTCAGGTTGGTTGAATTGGTGGTTTGATACCTTAACATGATATTAAAACATTCCCCAGTCTAATTGCTGAACTTTATCATGTTTTCTAGTTAATTTCCAAATTGTATACAGAAAATAACGTCCTTTTCTGAATTTTCCCTCCTTTACATCACTATTCATAAAGTCACAGATTTAGTGTTTTCAGTGCTTTGATTAAGCACAATCACTCATAGATGTTAAATGTAAAAAATGGATAACAGGAAACACCTACAATGGCTGAACATTATAATTACATGCCGCAATCTGCTATGGAACTACACATGAAGAACACGAATAAGACAAAAGACAAACGTAGACAACGATCGATAGGTACTCGGGACAGCCGGACTAGGTACCGGCACTAGCAAAAGCCAGCAGTAGGGTTAAACCAGTTTATGGGTACCCAAACCTCCCCTTTATCTGTCCCGTTTCCCTTATAGTATAATAAACATACGAATAAAACCCAAAACAGGTAGACCACTAACTCCATGACCACAATCTGGAAGGGAAAGAAAAAAACAATACATAATTTAGAAAGATGGGTCAAGGGGTGCTCGCCGTAGCTCAAGGAGTCTAGTCTGCTGGTAGAAAACTGTCGCACCACGGAAGAAAAATCAAATTCAAAACTTCCCGAAGGGTTTGGTCAAGAATCATCATAGATTTCAGTAGACATCGGCAGTATCAGTGAGAGGCCATGCAGTATGTGTGCAAAATTTTCAGGTTATTAGGTCTCAAAGCTAATTTAACGGATGCAAGGAGAATATCTTGTCGATATCCCGTATTACGTAAAGAATGTAAGTTACGTCCCAGCTTTTCTGGACTTTTAATCAATTTCTGGCATTTTTAACAACATTTCCGTAAAAACGAGGATTAGAAATGCCCTTAGTAATAAGCTGTTTACGAGGAACGCCATATTTAGACATCAAATGTTCATATCTATTATAAAACTTCTTAAATGTATTCAACAACTAATGAAATCTGTAACCCTGTTGTAAAAGTTTGGCTGTGATAGTAAGGTTACGTTCATTAAAATCGTCAAGAGTAGAACACACTCGTGCGAATCGTACTAGTTGAGAAATATACATCCCATAGGATGGAGCTAGAGGAATGTCGCCGTCAAGAAAAAGGGAAATTAGTGATAGTGAAATCGAAATCATCCCGTTTATCATATATTTTAGTTTTTATTTTACCGGAGTCAATAATGATAGTAAGATCTAGAAAAGGGCAGTATTTAGAACCACGTTAGCTTTATTTAATTTTAGTTGTTGTTGTCGTCAATATACCTGATGTTATCATTGAAAATAGAAAGTTTATCACTGTTTGGTATTGTTCCGTTTTGAAGTTTTTTCATGAACATGGATACAAAACCAAAAATACTTCTTTCATGTAATGAATCTCATCCCATGCTAAATACCTAGCCCTTTGAGTATTTTCTATCAAAATGAAGCTGCAAATGTTCAAAGATGCCTTTAAAATTATGAAATTATGCTACAAAATGTTACTCTCCCCTACATTGAGAAGGTGTGCTTCTGAGGTAAATTTCTGCACTTAAAATGGTCTTTGCTTTGGTTGTGGTCATACAAATGGCATTCTAAATGCAGAAATTGATGCAAAAAGGTCAAGACGACAGGAAAAAAACAGTTTTGTTTATTTTTTGAGCTTGAAGCCTACTGAAGAATATTAGGTTTGTGAGTTAGCCGAAAAGCCCTATATGAATAGGTACAATGATAGTGTAAAAACTACTGAAAATCCACCGGGTGTATTTATTTTCCTTAGGGTGATTAAATATATAATATTTAAAGGAAATAACATAATAAAACAAATGCAAATTTATGAAAAGTGTGGCAAAGTCAAAAATTTTATATGAAGCACCTCAGTCAGAGTCGTCGTATTTGTTCGAGACACCGATCGAGATGTAATTTGTAAAAAATGAACATATATTCAAAACAGTGACAAATTCTTTTGTAAAATCAGCTTGCATTTGATGTTTTCAAACTATTTTACACAGTTAAACCATCTAATTTTGCCCAAAATCATTAAAATGGCCTAAAAGTGGTATTTCAGTGTAAAAATACCAAAATATTACATAACAGTTGTTTTTGGCCAGAATTGTGGCACCAGCTGGCTAAAACTTGAATCTTTACCTCTAATTCATCATGCATACATGTTTTGCATCAGTTTAGACTATTAACAACTTTTTAAGACATGTTTCAAAATAGTCGTCATTTAACCGGGAGGTTGACGAATCATCAAAAATGGCCTAAACCATAGTGTCAGAATGTGACGGCATTCCTAATTTGTTCTGTGTTGACAAATTGATTTTCTTACTTGCCTCCCCCTTCCAATTTGCTTCTGACTTTGTTGTCACTTTATGAGAGTGAAAGTTCCGTGACAAGATGACCGAGACCTTTTCTCTTTACAGCAAGTTGTTACGGTTGACGTTGGAATGTTCAATTAATATAAAATATGACGAATAACACAGCTTGAGGTTGCTGTTTGGAAACTAGCATACAGAAACTTGAAAACCAAACTACTGGAAAATTACCCTAGTTATTTTTAGCATGAAGATCAGCAATTTTAAGCTCTAAAAATCGAAGTATTTCTTGACACGTATAAATTATTTCATGTGGAAACTGGACGCACAAAAAGGAGAGCAAAAAATGCACTGGTCCCATTGTAAAATCTTGATCCGGAGCGAAATGACTATCGCAAAAACTTATACACAACGATTATATTTAATCACTGTTACGATTGTTCTTTCAGAAAACTGAAATATCGTAACAATGATTTTATCTTACAAATGATAATAGGCATTTCTGAGTTGATCCAGTTTTTGGCTCACCTGGCTAATGCCAGGTTGAGTTTTTTCCATCACTTTGCGTCCTTCGTCCGTCCGGCGTAAACTTTTGATTCAAAGATCTTCTCCTCTGAAACTACTGGGCCAATTGGAATCAAACGTGGCCATAATAGTCCTTGGGTGGTCCCTTAAAAAGGGTGTTTTTTTTCAGGTCCGCGCGACATACAAGATGACCACCAGCGGGAAACATAGTTTTAGCATTGGACCCTATGGGAAAACACATTCAAAGATCTTCTTCTCTGAAAGCTACCAAGTTAATTGGCACCAAACTTGGCCACAATAGTCCTTTGGTGGTCCCTTACAAAAAGGGTGTTTTCAGGTCCGCTCCATATTCAACATAGCCGCTAGCGGAAAACATAGTTTAAACATTGGACCCTATTGGAAAACACATTCAAAGATCTTCTCTGAAACTACTGGGCCAATACGGGACTTTCGAGATAGGAACACTATTGTAATTGAGTGTGGAAACAGTCTCATCAACTACCAGGGAGACGGAGTGACTGGATTCTTGATGTATTGAAATAAATATATACGACATAAAAATCAAAATATTTATGTAATTGAAGTATACACTTATAATTGTTCCTACATGACCAGTCTTTAACTAAATTTACAATTAACATGAAGCGCTACAACAGATTGAATATAAACCTCCCTTAGCTCAACATTGTTCATTAATTAGTGATTCCTTCTCAATGTATTGATGTATTGATTTTTTTCGCATAGTATCAGAAATGTATTCCGGTATGAGGAAGCCTCAGAATTTCAAATTGCAGAATTGGCACCAAGGTTGTTCACAATAGTCCTTGGGTGGTCCCTTACAAAAAAGGTCCCCGCGATATCCAAGATGGCCGCCAGTGGGAAACATAGTTTTATCATTGGACCCTATGGGATTACACATTCAAAGATCTTCTCTGACACAGCTGTGCCAATTGGCACCAACCTTGGTCACAATAGTCCTTGGGTGGTCCCTTACAAAAGAGATGTTTTTTTTTTCAGATTCACGCTAAATCCAACGACGTAGCCGCCAGGGGGGAGGGGGGCATAGTTTTGACATTGGACCCTATGGGAAAACACATTCAAAAATCTTCTCCTCTGAAAGTACTGGGCAAATTGGAACCAAACATGGCCACAATAGTCCTTGGGAGGTCCCTTACAAGAAAGTTGGTTTCCAGGTCCACGCAATATCCAAGATGACAGTCAGCAGGAAACGTAGTTTTAACATTGGACCCTATGGGGAAACACATTCAACGACTTTCTTCTCTGAAACTACTGGGCCAATTGGAACCAAACCTGGCCACAATAGTCCTTGGATGGTCCTTTGCAAAAAGGTGTTTTCAAGTCTGAACTATATATCCAAGATTGCTACCAGCGGGAAACATAGCTTTAACATTGAACTTAATTATTGGATAACATGTTAAAAGATCTCCTTCTCTGAAACTACTGAGCCAATTTTAACCATACTTTGCCACAAAAGCTCTTTGGCGATCCCTACGAAAAGGGTGTCTTTTCATGTTTCCGCTATATTCAACATGGACGTCAGCAGGGAACTTAGTTTCAACCTTGAACCCAATGGGAAAACACATTTAAAGATCTTCTTTGAAACTGCTGAGCCAGTTGGAACCAAACTTGACCACAATAGTCCTTGGATGGTCCCCTGCAAAAAGGGTGTTTTTCAGGTCTGCACTATATCCAACATGGCGGCCAGCGGGGAACTTAGTTTTTACATTGGACCCTATGGGAAAACACATTCAAAGATCTTCTCCATTGAAACTACTGAGCCAATGGAACCAAATTTGTTCAAAATATTCTTTATGTGGACCCCTGATGGCCGACAGCAGGGAGCATAGTTAAACACTGGATCCTATGGGAAACACTAACAGAGGTCTTCTCCCCTTAAACTAGTTGGGCATGTTCGAACTATAGTTTAATTTTATATATGGGTTTTTAAACATAAAATATTTATGTTAATCAAGGACCAGGTGAGGGATACAGACTCTTTAGAGCCTCTTGTTTTTTTTTACCAAATTACAAAGACTGACTATCATAAAATAGGATTTCTCCTCCTGTGACGGGTGCCCCGCGTGGAGCAGGTCATGTGTACCCCTCTTGAGGACCTGCTGAGACCTGCAGTTTTTTGTAGTGCTTTAGTTTTTTGACGTTTTCTTCATTTTGGCTTATCTGTTTTGTCTTTTTGATGTCGTCACCCTTTCTGCTAAAACTAAATGACATGTTTTGTTTTTGTTTTTGTTTTTTTTTTAATTTCTCCTTTCCTCAGTTTGCATCGATATAAGTACTATCATACACATCTTTCATTACAACATCAACCTTAAGCTTTATGTCGAAATGGCCTCTCTGGACCTTTCTCCGTCATATCCAGTGTTTTACGACTTCCTCATATTCATAAAAATAAAGTCTTTAGTTTATCTTGTTTTTTGATTCAAAGGTCCAAAAACCTAGTTAACAAAAACTTGAAAATCTTTATAGTTGTTAAATATAACGCATCAGTAAAATTTCTTTGATTCGGAACACCTACAGCGTCGTTGAGAAATTGGTTCCCATTGAACAATGAAGTAAATAATTTCACTCGCTTTACTTAAAAATTAATTCGAGTTAATTCCGATAATCAAACTGAAATTAAATTCTAAAATCCATTAGATGGTAACAGTCCGTATCACCGAAACGTTTCAGTATAGGGTTTACTTAGTGGTGGTCAAAAGTTCTTTCATTGTCCAGCTGTCAATTCGGGTGTTTCCCGTGATGCTTTGACCACGACTACACACGTGTTTTGTCAACTTTGTGTCAAAATTACAAAAAGGTAAACCGATACAAATGGATTGGGTGTCTGTATTCTATCATCTAATTGTTATTTTAAAAGATAATTTGTTTCTTCTATATCGTGTTTGGCAACGATACATTAATACAGTATCACAATTGTTCATGAGGACCTGTGGAAATGAAATTTTATATTTGTCAAAAGACATCACTAGATGTCCAATAAAACTTTGAAACTTAATCTTTGAAGATTGAATTACTTTTAAATGTATTTTTTAAAATCTTTTCACTTAAATTTAATTATATATCTGAATATACTTGGCCACAGAATGGCCACTTCGTCTTTTGTTATCTTTAACATCAAAGTAGCTCATACAGTGGCCCTGTCAAATCAAAACTTTTTCATGCAAAGGCGAGGACTTATACACGACTCAAGTTTCAGATTTTAGTAGGTGATGATATATCAATGAATGATGAATTTATTTGTTTGATTGTTGTTTGACTTTTTGCAACTAAAGCCGTATCCGAGGGAAACCGGTCGATCTACTAGTCCTCCAGTATATAGGAACAATTTGATAAGTTATTTGAAAAGGGGACGATAAAGCAAGAGGTTGTTCAAGAGGATTTAATGTGGAAGAAGAGGGAGTTGCATTCTGAATTTAAAACGTGTTTTTTTTTATCTCCGGGTCTTATGATTTCTATATCACAAGTACCTCTAAGCTGAAGCCGTGTTAACTAAGAGGAAAACCGGCGGATCTATGTATGAAAGGCCTAATTAGTTATGATGAAGAGTAATAAGAAATGGAAAGAGGTCAAATGAGGGGTGGGAAGTGGCAGAATATGAACCGGGTAATGGGAGATGGAAGAAAGACTGGAGAGATGTATGCTTTCTAGTTATTTGAGTTATTACGGACTTATTCTTGAGAGAATTTTTCATTTTGATATACCCAATCATACATTCAAATTTTTTAATTTTAGTAACTTTTAAATGTTGTTTCTAATATTCTACTTATAGTGCCAACTATCTTAGTATTCTCTTATACCAAATGTTTTAGCAAATGACTGCAAATAGCTTATCATATACATGGAGTATAGGGCCTGTAAGGCTCGTACAATTGTGGAACTTCCGGGATCAAAAATTGTACCCGGAAGTTACATTTTAAACAAAAATATATGACGTTTCAAACAAAAATTTGAACGTCATAATTTTCTGACGTCATGTTTTGGTTGAAAGCGTTTTTAAATTGCCCTTTTATCATGGATTTTCGAGAGTCACATGACGAGACTTACAGACCCTTTAAACAACCATTACTCACTCGATGAGTACCTTGTGGTTGTTTATATGCTTTGAATGCTTCTATAAGTCTTTTTGTCGGGCAATGGATAACAGCGGGTTTAAGAACGCTTTCCAGTTAATTTTATATTTTGGGGACAATTCTGCATCCATGAGTAAAAATAACATGGATGTAGCGTTGTTCGACATTTAGCCATGCTTAAACAGGCGCAAGGGACCGTCTTGAACTTGCCTAGAGGTATGAACAAAGCTAATTGTTCAAGGGATCACGGTGACTTCAAAACGAAAAAAAAAACAATTAAAGTAGTTTTCCATTGCTTGGTTTTATTATGTCTATTTTCGGAGATTTTGTTTCATGTGGATTTACTCCACATCCTTTCATTGTTTATCACAGCTCACATGACCTCATGTTATAATAGGGTCTGTAAGTCTCGTCATGTGACTCACGAGAATCCACGATAAACAGGCAATTCGAAAACGATTCCCGCAAAAACATGACGTCTAAAGATTATGACGTTCAAATTTTTGTTTGAAACGTCATATATCTTTGTTTAAAATGTAACTTCCGGGTACAGTTTTTGATCCCGGAAGTTGCAAACTTGGACGAGACTTACAGACCCTATACCTCATATCTCATAAATTAAAGAAAGGATACCCTAAATCTTTTATGAGTTTATGTAAAACTACTTTCGAGTTCAAAAATACGTAACCATTCCTCGTTGCATCAGTATTAAAGCCTCATGGTGACTTCAAAATTAAGTATTACAATTAAAGCAACGGCCCATTGCTTGGTTTTACCATTATCAGAGATGTTTTCTCATGTGCAAATACTACATATCTTTTGATTGTTAATCAAAGCTTATATGAACTTATGCTTTCATGTCTCATAACCTATTTAGAGGTAGCACGGTACAGTTTCTTTTTCCATAGGCGACAATAGTAACATTTTCAAGATTTTCACCCATTCATAACTTTCACCCGAGATATTGTAGTATGCTCGCTTGTAGAGCATCCATATAACTTTAAGAAAATACCAGTGAAATATAGTCATGACCAATTCCCTAAAGAGCCTCTAATCAAAGTATGCACTGCCCGTCAGTTTACTTGCGGTCTAAGTTGCATTGAAGGGCATATTACCAATAATTCTAAAAAAATTTAATCACCATTGATAAAGGGCACATGAAAATTTCTTATATATTTTCTTAATCATAGATAATTTGTCTATTTGAAAAAAAATACAACATGAATATTATACTTAATAACCAATCAGAACTCAGCTTTCAGTATTCACTCCTCTATAGAATATTGGGTACACAAAAGGGAAAAACCAGTTCTATGTTTAGAAACTGCACCGTGCTACCTATAGGCGGACACATCGAACAAACTTCCAGTGGAACTGCCTCCTGGTGAAAGATTACTTATTTCTGAACTTAATTCAATAAAGAACATTTGCATGTACCTTTTGACCTTGACCTCACTGTGCAATTCAAATGCCTACCCTATGGTACAAATTTGACTGGTTGTAAACACAAACATGCTCTAAAATGCATGGTAGCAACTTTCTTGGTATTATGACTGTATTTAAAGCACAGCAAGAGTAACAGTGATTCAGAGAAATACTGTTCAAACTATCTATGGTACATTAATTCCTTGACTTCTGTCTGCAATATCATGTTTACATTGAAATTCCATGTTTCCAAATATATGACCACTCCAGATTTTACACAATGCCTTAAATTGGCCAGGAATCCAAAATGGCCAGGAGTCAGTTTTGAATGATGTAATAAAGCATTTAATTGGGTGAATATCTGATTTACTTACAGTTATCCTCTTGTAAATATACTAGGAGTATAAATTTGGTACTATGTCAGCAGTGCAACAAGTTAAACTGATCCCATGGACTGATAAATACTCTTTTAGAGAGTCTTAAAACTAATGAAATGAACTTTTTACCATATCAAAATGAAAAATAAGTCTTTTCTTTACTTAAACCTGGCACCAACTTATATTTTCACTGGATATGTTTAGAAATAATTGCATTTTCAACTGCAGGGGGGACATAATTTATGACCATATTTTGCAAAGTTTGGGCTTAAGATTTCAAAATTTAAATTTGAATTTGGTATATAAATGCATTTTGCTTTTTAAAATGAGAAAAAGTGGCTTGTTATTAACATTTTAAGCCTAAATATACCCAAACTTTGCAAGCTGAAGGAAACATTTTGATAAAAATTGAATTTCTGTCATTTGTCACATTTGCGAATAAAGTTGACCCATCCCCGACTTGTCGCAACAAACATTTTATCACATATACTGTACCGAATCATTGCGAAAAGTAAAAACAAATATTAATTGACAAATTTCAACCAGTATAATGCTCATTGACTGATACTGCTATACAAAGCAGCCAAAACTATACTAGCATATCCAAAAAAGTAAAAATTTGCTGAGTCAGCATTTTTTTCTTATTTTGAGCTCTCATTTGATATTTGAATCATAATATTCAATAAATCAGTTAAATCTATTAAACTGAGCATAAAAAAGTAGGATTGATTGATACCAAATTAAAATATGACAATCTTGCATTTTAACCTATAGGTAGCATGGTACAGTTTCTTTTCCATAGGCGACAATAGTAACATTTTCAAGATTTTCACCCATTCATAACTTTCACCCGAGATATTGTAGTATGCTCGCTTGTATAGAGCATCCATTTAACTTTAAGAAAATACCAGTGAAATATAGTCATGACCAATTCCCTAAAGAGCCTCTAATCAAATTATGCACTACTGCCCGTCAGTTTACTTGCGGTCTAAGTTGCATTGAAGGGCATATTACCAATAATTCTAAAAAAATTTAATCTCCATTAATAAAGGGCACATGAAAATTTCTTATATATTTTCTTAGATAATCATAATTTAATCATAGATAATTTGTCTATTTGAAAAAAATACAACATGAATATTATACTTAATAACCAATCAGAACTCAGCTTTCAGTATTCACTCCTCTATAGAATATTTGGTACACAAAAGGGAAAAACCAGTTCTATGTTTAGAAACTGTACCGTGCTACCTAGAAGACAAACCTCCAATCTAATTCCAATAATGGCTAAAACACTGGCTCTGTCAACATGCAAAGGTGAGGACTTGTACCCGACTCAAGTTTCAGATTGTAATAGGCGATGATATATCAATGAATGCTGAATTATTTCTTATAATTTATGTTGTACTTCTAAACTAAATCCGTGTTTACGTTAAGGGAAAAAAGGTTGATACACTGGGATATATATAGGAAAATGTCATTAGTTCATTGAAAAGGGGAAGATAACGCAAAACGCAAGAGGGGCATTAAAGGGGTTAGTTGAGAGAAGAAGGAGACGTAACTGATTTAAAACCGGCGGATGTATGTAGAAAAAGCGGTATTAGCTTATGTAAAACTTCTTCAGATTTCATTAACATAAGGAACTATGCCTTGTTCGCATCAATTTATGTGAACATTACTCTATCTACCTTACGTAAAATAAACCTCTGGTTTTATAACAGTGCACAAAGATACATCACACCTTACACATCTTACATCATACATTAGAGAACACAAAGATACAGCACATCAGAGCTTACCGTATAGCGGGAATTTTCCGCGGGGTTTTTATTTTCGCGTATTTTCGCGGATGGACTAAAATCGCGAAAATAGATTCCGTGAATATTTTATGTATTATTATGATATATATAGTACATTTGATAATCCGCGAAAATTTAAAACGCTTAAATTTTTGGCATATTTTTTTCCCTCAAATCCGCGAAATTTTTGACCCGCGTTTTTGTTACCATACCTCACAACTCATTACATTACAGGAACATACCAAACATCATTTACTGACATGCTTACCCTTCCGGAGCACCTGATGTCACTTCCGGTTATCAGGGATTTAGCACTATGAGTGCCTTAGTTCTTAATGTCGTCTTTTCATTTCAGTACATTGTAGCTGTCTCGTGTCCTTGCTATGTCTTTGTTTTTCACCGTTTTTGTCAAGTCTTTGGACTTCTAATTTTGTGGCCATCGCTTCCCTTGTTCCTTCGGTTTTCTACTGCCGTTGTTACTGAAGAGAAACAATAAAAGCATTGTTTTATTGCTTGGTTTTGCCATGCAGTAGGAGACTGTTTTATTGCTTGGTTTTGCCATTCAGGAGGAGACTTTGTCTCTTGTGCATTTATTTCATATCCTTTCATCGTAAATCAACATTATTATGGGCATATTTCAGCATACCTCATACCACCTTATGTAGACATATGTCACAACAAATATGACTTTATGCAACCAAACTATATATATATCTCGAAAATACATTAAATCACCACTTCTCATACTCCATAATTTAAACCACTAGCAGAAATGTTTTATCTTGTTTGGCCATTTTGATCTTATCACGATCTTGACTAGCTTATCACAGTTTTGTTAAGACGGTGCAATATATTCAGTAGTATTTCAAGATAATTGCGTTCAAGGACGATCAACACCAGTTCAGTTTATTAAGATCAAACAAGATAACTGCGGTCAAGGCCGATCAAGATGTGTTAAGTTTGTCCCGATCAAACCAGATCAAATCGAGATCTTGTTTGGTCTTAACAAACTTAACTCGTCTTGATCGTTCCTGAACGCAATCAACAAGTGGATCTTATTTGATCTTAAACTTTCTTAAACTCCTTTAATACGTCTTGATAGTTCTTGAAATCATTTACCTTGAAAAACCAACCTAAAATCTTACACTGTCTTAACAAAATTATGTTAAGCCTGTCAAGATCGCGATAAGATCAAAATCGCCAAAACTTGTATCTGCTAGTGAACATACGTAATAATAAATATCAGCTTATAAGTAAACATCACAGTTGTCATAAAAATTGGCCTTCAGTCTTCACAAGGGAACCCACTACATTACGGTGGTAATTTTTTTTTGCATTAACACTGTATGCTAGGGTGAGAATTTGAAATTCGGTTATGTTTAGTGTCTAGCTCATGTCTAATTGTTCAAGTAAGGTTATGATAAGTTCCCAAAAAGTATACCAAGATCTTACAACTATGTAATTACTAACTACAGTTTATATTTATTTCACAACATATTTCATATTTCATGGCGACCGTCGCCGGTAAAAAGGCGGGAAAATCAAAGTGCTCTAAATACAAAAATACCGAAGTTGCATAAAAAACAGTAATTTTCGTTATGTTGTATACGTGTTGGATGAAATTTTACAGGAAGGTTGCCTAACATGTGTAGAATTTGATTTCGGTCTATAAGACTTCAAAATGGCCACTGTTGCCATGGAAACGGAAAAAGGCGGGAAAATACAAATTGCTAAGAAATGAATGAAATTTGATAGGAAGGTTGTTTAAAAATTGTGGATCTCATCTAAAGCCTTTGAATTCTGATATGGGAGTTCTTGTTACTAGTTACTAAATACAGTTCATATATATTTCTTAATATATTTCATAAAACATAGGCATTCAAATATACATATATAGGTATCTCACAGCTCTTATGATCTTACAAACGTCATTTCTCAAATAGAAAGAAAAATACAAAATGAGTCGTCGTAAATTTTACTTTTTCGTTTAATTCTTTTCATGGTGAATTCAGATGAGACTAATAACAATAAAAGTGTATTTGTAGAGACATTGACTCGTGCGCTTTTACTCCATATCCCTTAATTGCATATTTCGGAGTTAAAAAGTATTGCTCGAATATTTGCTAAGCATTTCAAGTCATACTATGATGTCATTTTTTTTCAAGAAAATTAACAAGAAAAGGAGTAGATAGAACAATAATTAACTTTTGGAACTAAACTATTGACGTGGACCAGATCATGTTCCCCTCCCCTCTCCGGAGCACGTGATGATACCTCAAGTTTTTGTAGAACTTGAGTTTTGTGGCGTTCTTGTTAGTTTTTTTTTTAATTTAAAGTGTTTTTGTCATGATGTCTCAATTCTTGTCAAATATGATGTTTTTGTATTTTTGATTTTCGGAATTTCCCCTTTCCCCATTTTTGCTTCGGTATGCGTTTGCCGATGTATCTTGTTTCTGTGGTCTCCGACGACGCAGAATTTGATAGAGAAGTGAATTGATATAAGAATATCTTAAATGTGGATGAAAAATTGAAACCTAACATAACACATTTTTTAATAAAAAAAAATACCCATTTATAACCTATTAACATTACAACATTATACTGAAATTGTTTTTAAAGGATGGCGTATTATAAAGAAAAAAGTCTTGAGGTTACTTCTCCCTGTATCCACAGCTGCGAGAATCATCAAAGGGTCCAAGGAATACACCAATATGAATGAGTACTTGGATGTAAATTGATCAATAAAAATATTTTCCCACACTATAATTGAGAGGGCTGATCTTGTTTCCTTGCTTCCATAATATCTGTTTTTGTATTAAATTAATTTATTAAAAACATACACCCGTAGAAATGAAAAGATTTCCATGTCGATTTAAATTTCTGTAAATTTGTTCATGTCTTCTTATTGACGGACAAGGATTAAAATTTAAGGGGGTGGAATAAATCGGGATAATTCAAAACAATTTAAAGAAGATCCTTGGTGTAACTAAACATGTATTCAACTGTATTTTCATTTATTTTGTTGCGGTTAATAAATAGAGATATATTTTGATACAAATGTGGAAAAAAAATTAAGGAAGTTGCTGAACTTTATAGAATACATAACAAAATGGCAAAGTTACTGTAAATTTAGTCTCTGCATATGGCCATTTCGACAGCTTATGTCTCTTCAGTGCAGATAAAATCAAAACATTTGGAATACTATATGAACTCAAAGGTGTTTAAAACTGATAAAGAACAAATAGCCAAATATCATCTTAATGGACAGCCAAATTCGGCTAAGGGCAGATTTGCATGAGGGATATACTCCTTAGTTTTCAACAATAATTTACAAAAATTTAGATATTACAAGCTAAAATAAAATTTGCTTTCGGGTCCGCAGTTCTGACTACTGGGCTTGTGAATCCAACAGAAGTGGAATCGACCCAGTGGTAACAAATAACAAAATAACGAAGTTACTGTAAATTTACTTTCTGTCTACGTCCATTTTGACAACTTATATTAGAAATTGGCACAACATCCCAACTTTGAGATGGCTTTCGCTATCAAGGAAACATATTCGACTCAACATAATTCACAAGTTTAAGTTTTGTTGTCTCCCTTTGACTGAACATCATTAGTATGCCAGATTCCAATAGAAGTGAGCAACATAAAAATGCATTATTTTTGTAATTTTTTTATGTTACTTGTTCATGAAAAAATGCATTAGACAATTATTAATGAAGTTACCACAATTAAATAACGACAGGAGAAATTATCTTGACCAATGAAATAAAAAATGAACAGTTTGATTTACGTAGTATGTAATTGTTTTTAAAAATAAAAGAAATATGTGAACAAACAATGTAAAATGGTATCGTAGGCCACAATTAAATTTTAAAGTTACAACAAATATACAAAGTAAACCACAGCTACAAATATCGAACGGGAATAGAAACTAGCGTGTAGAACGTTTCGGCCAGTGGCCGTTGTCTAGGGGCAACCGGGATAGAAAATCGAACTAAGGTGTGAAGGAGTTTTCTTGGTGTATAGAAAAAGAATTTATAAATATTTCAAATTTTTCACTAAAAAAACTCTTTTTGAGAAGACATGGTCATAAAGGCTAATGGAGATATGAAAATATTAAAATATATGGACAGCATACCAACACCCCACAAAATATATAAGAATCTAATAAAGAGAATCTAAAAGGACTTAAAGTGACATGAAAATAAGGACAAAGCCTTTCAAAAGGGATACACCTAACAGACTATGCCATCTTTGTGACCTTTCTGGTATAGGCGATGAGTTACACTACTTAATGTCATGTACTTTTTTCCAATTAGAAAGAAAAAAATTTCTCCCAGAGTATTGTTGGAAAAATCCAAATACAACAAAATTTAATAAATTATTTTGTTCCGAAAATGTTGTAACTCTAGAAAAGCTCTGTAGATTTATAAAAATAGTTTTTAACAAGGTCGTCTCTCCTGGTTAGCTTTTTTATATATTTGTATGTATATTTTCACACATACTATGTTATCTGTATTTACATGTCATTATGTTCTCTGTAACTTTGTACTAGTTAATGAGAATAAAATCATTCATTCATAGTTTTATGAAATTTAAAAAGTTAAATATATCCTTTGTAATTGAGTATGAAAGCGCTGCAGTCCTGATTTACTCGAAAGCCAAGGGTATCTGATTAACAATGAAATAAAGAGTAAATGTACATTACAAAGTTTCTACAAATACATGGACAAATCCAAGCAATTGAACGACGCTTTTATTGTATTGCTGCGGTCAAGGAAGTGGCAAAACTTCTATTGTAATAAAGTCAAGATTAACACCCAAACTTACACAATGTGGTAGATTCATCGATGAAATTGTCTACATTGTAGATAAATCAGAGGTGAAAACCTGACAAATGTATACAATGTTGTCTTTTCACGACGGCGAGACAATGAAAGGTAGAGAGCTCGGGTGTAAATCTTAATTTCGGTAAAATGAAAGTTTTGCCACTTCCTTGACCGCAGCAATAATTCTTCGTGAAATCACCAAGAGGCCTTCAATAATGAGCTTTGTTCATACCTAATTTAAAGTTTAGAACGACTGCTAGCACCGGTTTGAGCAGAAATCATTGCTAAATGTCGACCAACGATTCATCCACGGTTGTCTTTACTCATAGATGCGGATAGTCAACAAACATAAAATTAACTAGCAAATAGGTCTTACAACCGTTTTCTTCCGTTGTCCAACAAAAAGAGTCTTAACTCATGGATGGGGATAGTCAACAAACATGAAATTAACTGGCAAAGTGTTCTTACAACCGTTTTCGTCCGCTGCCCAAGAAAAAGAGTCTGATGGATGGGGATAGTCAACAAACATAAAATTAACTGGCAAAGAGTTCTTACAACCGTTTTCGTCCGTTGCCCAACAAAAAGAGTCTTTACTCATTGATGCGGATAGTCAACAAACATGAAATTAACTGGCAAAGTGTTCTTACAACCGTTTTCGTCCGTTGCCCAAGAAAAAGAGTGTAATGGATGGGGAAAGTCAACAAACATAAAATTAACTGGCAAAGAGTTCTTACAACCGTTTTCGTCCGCTGCCCAAGAAAAAGAGTCTAATGGATGGGGATAGTCAACAAACATAAAATTAACTGGCAAAGAGTTCTTACAACCGTTTTCATCCGCTGCCCAAGAAAAAGAGCCTAGTGGATGGGGATAGTCAACAAACATAAAATTAACTGGCAAAGAGTTCTTACAACCGTTTTCGTCCGTTGCCCAACAAAAAGAGTCTTTACTCATTGATGCGGATAGTCAACAAACATAAAATTAACTGGCAAAGTGTTCTTACAACCGTTTTCCTCCATTGTCCAACAAAAAGAGTCTTTACTCATTGATGCGGATAGTCAACAAACATAAAATTAACTGGCAAAGAGTTCTTACAACCATTTTCGTCCGTTGCCCAACAAAAAGAGTCTTTACTCATTGATGCGGATAGTCAACAAACATGAAATTAACCGGCAAAGTGTTCTTACAACCGTTTTCGTCCGTTGCCCAAGAAAAAGAGTCTAGTGAATGGGGATAGTCAACAAACATAAAATTAACTGTAAAAGTGTTCTTACAACCGTTTTCGTCCGTTGCCCAAGAAAAAGAGTCTAATGGATGGGGATAGTCAACAAACATAAAAGTAACTGGCAAAGAGTTATTACAACCGTTGTCGTCCGTTGTCCAACAAAAAGAGTCTTTACTCATTGATGCGGATAGCCAACAACCATAAAATTAACTGGCAAAGAGTTCTTACAACCGTTTTCGTCCGTTGCCCAACAAAGAGAGTCTTTACTCATTGATGCGGATAGTCAACAAACATAAAATGAACTGGCAAAGAGTTCTTACAACCGTTTTCGTCCGTTGCCCAACAAAAAGAGTCTTTACTCATGGTTGCGGATAGTCAACAAACATAAAATTAACTGGCAAAGTGTTCTTACAACCGTTTTCGTCCGTTGTCCAACAAAAAGAGTCTTTACTCATTGATGCGGATAGTCAACAAACATAAAATTAACTAGCAAAGAGTTATTACAACCGTTGTTGTCCATTGCCCAACAAAAAGAGTCTTTACTCATTGATGCGGATAGTCAACAAACATAAAATTAACTGGCAAAGAGTTCTTACAACCGTTTTCGTCCGTTGCCCAACAAAAAGAGTCTTTACTCATTGATGCGGATAGTCAACAAACATAAAATTAACTGGCAACCGTTTTCGTCCGTTGCCCAAGAAAAAGAGTCTAGTGGATGGGGATAGTCAACAAACATAAAATTAACTGGCAAAGAGTTCTTACAACCGTTGTCGTCCGTTGCCCAACAAAAATACTAATGTGAGACAATTACACTAACCATAGGACTCTCATCGAGTGAGTTCATAGATATTTTTACTTAGAAAGTGTTTATGGCTATGTTTCCTTATACTTGATAAGTTATTTGCGTATGAGGAAAAGCAAATAGTCAGAAATCAATAAAGACAAACATCTGACAATTTTGCTTCCTGGTAGACAAAAGTACATCTTGGAAAAGAATGGTAATTTTCGTTGTGAAGAATTAACAAATCATGATGACATAATGCTATTTTATAGGAATATTTAATGTACTTATAAAGAACTAGAAAAATGAATACAAAAGTTTAAATTTATGATATGTAGGAGTACCTCCTCTTGCAAAACTTTGCCCTTAGCTGATATTAGCATCGCAATTATGCATTTTACCCCTTTTTTGTCAACGTATCAATGCTCTTTATTGTTTCTAAATTCATCTGCACTGTAGAGAAGTTGACAAAATATCGGTGTACTGTATATGTTAATACTAAAATACCGAAGTTGCAGATTATTTTTGTTATGTTGGTTGTAGTAAATTTTGTTATGCTGTACACATATTTCAAGGAATAACCTGTCATCAGCAGCATTAGAATCAAATAATATGGGAAGCCATAATCCAGAAGTATTCAAAAAAGAAGTACTCTTTACCAAAAAATTTGAAATAAGGGACCAAATCCAGTACCAAGGACATCCAACGAGTGCCATATACGGAATGAAGCCTCAGTATTTTTAAAGCGGTTACAATTTTGATAAATAGTAAATTTCTATAAAACGCACGGTAAATTTTTCATATCAGACGGGAACCTCTGGTCCACCTGCAGTGGTATCGGCCCTATGGTTTCAAAAAACAGGCAGAATAAACAGTAAATTTCATTATACCGACACACCCATCAACAAAAAATGTTCGCTTTCAACTTATCGTTGATGACGATTATCAAAAACGATTATGAACATATAAAAGCCTTCATATAGAAAAATTGAACAATTTTTCGCCGATGATTTCTTTTACATATACAAGCTGCAAAAACAAACTGTAAACATAAAAATCGATAAAAATTACCACTTACGAGGAAGAACAATGAAGGGGCCAATTCAGGGCAAAGTCATTACAATGAATATTAATACGATGGGAAATTTAACAAAGAGTACAAAAGCGGGCCATTTATAAAACGGCCCCTAGAGCTGAGAACAAGGACCCATACATAATTTACTGTTTTATCGAAATTCTAACCCCTTATAAATATCGATGCTTCATTCCTTGTTTGGCACTCGGTAGATGTTCTTGGTACTGGATTTGGCTTCCTATTTCGATTTATTTGGTAATGAGTACTTCTATTGTTACAACTTTTGGATTATGGCTTTCCATATTATTTGATTTTTAATGCTGCTGATGAGAGGTTACTCCTTGAAACACGTAAACAGCATAACGAAATTTACTGTTTTTATGCAACTTTGGTATTTTTTTTGTATTCTACTACATATACACAGTACTACTCGTTGCAGGGCTGGATCTGCACAAAATTTATGTCTTTAATATCAGCACTGATTAGTCGTTTTTTGAGTTCAGTTCTGTGGACTCTTAAAAAAGCGAAAGTTGTACAAAATTTTTAAGATTTTGAAAAAAAATGCTTCACCTATAACAACTAACACATCAATTTGTTTGTAAACTCAAATACTAGTAATCCATAATTTACCTATTAGTTTCATGTGAGTGGCTTGGTTTTGAATGTAATGGTTTTTTTTTATTTCTGTCCTTTGTTGCTGTCTTATGTCATTGTTTGTTGTGCCCGAAAGGGCTGACGGCATAAACAGTCTTATATAGTCTGCAAGCTTCTATTTTAGTTTCAATTACTTTTCAATAAACAGAAAAAATGCATAAATTTCTTGAAAATTCTGTTATTTTTTTTTATAGCAAAACAAAGTACCTGCACAATTCATGGGAAATTCTTCTGTCTATTTTGGATCTAGTAAATGACGAAATTCTGCAAAATATAGGCAATTTAATGTTATTGAATTCAATTAAATTTCTTTCATTTCGTAAGAATAGAAGTTTACACATGTTCTTGCTCAGCATGTAGATAGACATTCAAGTTCAGACAAATCCATAAATAAAAGTAAATTTATATATTTATGCATATAAACACTAATAAATAATTTTTGTCGCGTGTACTGAAAAATAATCAAGGACATATACCCTCGAAAATGACATAATAAGATATTTAAAATCACCCACGTGTGGTTTTAAGATGGGATATTTTTTCTCAACAGGTGAGTGAAATGAACATATACAATTAATCATTGTGTATCATAGTCCTTTTCATTTCTTTTCTCTAGGCATTTTCCCACGATTTCATACAAAGACGTATCGTCACACTATACACAGTTTAACCACTTAAAAATTCTTAAAAATGATAAGGTGGTCGCGAGACGAAGATATAAATCTTTGTGTAAACTTTAATATGAATCACCTGAGCTCAACATTTTATTAACTTTACCTACACCTTTTCAAATAGCGTTGTATGAAAGTTAGGGGCGGGGTTTTCCCACAGTTTTGGTGATCGTTATCAGATCCGGTGGCCACGTGCGTTTGTTTAAACAAATATAACTCATCATTTGATTGACAGGTTCGTGTCGTGAAGGTGTCCTCAGGTAAAATTTAAAAATGACATAAAAATCATATGTGATTTATTGCTCTTATACCTCTGACATGATATGGGGTACAAATGGGCAATTTGTAATAATAATTAAGTTCCTGCAAATTTTCATGGACATCGAAATTGAATTTCTCCCTACTTTACAGACCTTGAAATTTTTTGGAGAAAGTGAAAAAATTCTGGAAAAATTGTAATGTATTTTTTACATTAACTTTCCTTTAGTTCACCCCCTCAATCTTATTTAACATAACCCTAAATAATTGTTGCACTTTGGATCCATTACCCGAATTTTTTTCTCATTTGAAACTTTAACCTTTAATTTCACGAACATAATACTTTTTCATTTTTCAAGGAACTGAAAGACTTTTCCCACGATTAACAGTGTATACAGTTTGACATCTCTTTTTCCCCAAAAACCAGTGGGAAAATAATTTCCTTATGATTAAAGTTCTCTGAAAGTTTAATTTTCTTGTTTTTTATAAGTTGAATACTTAATATTTCGATAATAAAATGATTTAAATTAACTTATTAGCATGAAGCTAAACAAACGGTTTATTGTTAATCGTCATAAAAGACCATTTGATTCTTATGGGGTTTGTTTGGAAGGAATTCTCCTAAAACTTCCAAGATGAGAAATTTGGTTAACAAATTGCCAGGGCAGAAAACGGCTAAAAAAAATAACCAGGATGACATATGGGGGGGGGAAGAAGGATTTCTTCCAGCAAGACAAACATTTTTAGGCTAAAATCAACAAAGAAAGGATATGGATATGGAGTAAATGAACAAGAGACAAAGTCTCTGCACAAACATCATCAAACCAAGCAACGGAACAGCTCTTTTATTGTTGTTCTGCATCTTGAAGTCACTATGTGGCCTTCAACAATGAGCTATGCCTATACCTCGTAGGAATTTCATCATGGCGACTAGCAACGGTTTCAAAGAATGCATGACAATAATATCTAGCAGAGAATGTTCCTTCCAAGCCCATGAATTCAAAGAAAAATAAATGGCCCCTCACAAACTCGGAGCTAGGTCACGACGAAGCATATGTGAGGTTAATTTCCGTAATATGTTTTAAAAATGTGTAATTGTTTGTTAAAAATGAGATACTTACCGTATTTTAGGACCTGTTGGTTTAATGGCAGATATAAGAGAGTGACCATTTAGTTTTTTGAGAGGAGGGACTTGGAAAGCATCTGATCCTGGATATTTTATGCAATATTTAGCCCAAATCTTTTTCTCAATTGAAGCGATTCTATCTTTATTTTTTTTGGTACGTGCAAAAACTTTGCTTCATAAATGTCATCCTTCTCCTGTCCTTTTATTTTTGCAGCGTTTCTGATCCTGGAATGTTTTCAGAATTTCTTCCAATCAAATGACTGCCGATAATCGAGCAATCCAGCGAGGCGACAAATTTAATACTGTAAAATCTTTTATTTACTCTTGAAGATCATAATCATCTAAACCATGATGGTGTCCTCCATTCTAATGAAGATCAGACGGCCATTTAAACTGTAAAAAAACATTTAAAAACTTTCATTGAAAGCAGGGACAGATTTCAAGGGGAATAGGGGGCGTACGCCCCCACTTTCACCGCTAAAAAAGTTATGGGAATCGGTATCAACATACCTGTAATTTTAACACATCTTTACGAGTTGTATATGAAACTGAAATATTTGTAGGGTTTTTAAAAATAAATAAAAAAATGTCCTCCTCGCTCTGCTCGCCGGTTTTTTCAGGATTTATGCCCCCCTTTTCAAAATCAATGATCATGCCCTGCAAATAATGCCTATTCTCATCATATACAAGCAATATATTCATCAACTTTCTTTGATTGGCAATTTTTTGAGACCCCTTTGAAGTAACAACTCAAATCTGAAATGAAAAAAGATTGGGGATTATCTTACATATGAAAAACTACTTACAAAATTACTTTGAAAAAAATGATCGAGTCCATATTTTCTTCTACGTGGTATTGGAAAAGCAAATATTACTTATTTTATGAAATATAAATTAATAAATTTCATCCACAAACTGAAAATAACAGTAAATCCTAATGTTATATATTGTTTATGTAATGTCCCAGTGTGACGGGTGCTGTTAACAGAGCAGGACATGCTTACCCTTCCGGAGCACCTGATGTCACTCTCAGTTTCACTGGAGTTCACACTGTGAGTGTCTTTGTTCTGAATGTTGTGGTTTCTGGTTCTGTGTTTTGTGTCTGTCTGGCGTCATTGTTTTTTGTGTCTAACGTCATTGTTTTCTGTGTTGTCGTTTTTGCCCTATCTTTGGACTTCGATTTTTGAGAATTTCACCCCTTTGTTCCTTTGGTATTCTACTGCCGTTGTTATCTTATATTTGAAACTTTGAAGAGCGAACACAAGTCTTTCATTGGTCAAACATAAAGTGTTATTTTGATTTATAAAAACAATGAAAGGATATTGAGTGAATGCACATGAGAAAAAGTCTCTACAAATACGTGGTAAAAGTTAATAATGGATTGTTGTTCTTCATCTTGACGTCACCATGAGGCCTTCAACGATGAACTTTCATAACTTTGCACCGATTCAAGCGAAATTCATTGACAGGTGTCGAGCAACACTTCATCCATGTATCTTTAAGTCATTGATGCGGTATGGTCAACAAACATAAAAATAACTGGCAAAGTGTTCTTACAATCGCTGTCATCAGTTGCCCGACACAAATGCTAACAGAAGATAATCACAATATATAAACAAGCAAAGGGCACTCATCGAGTCAATCGCAAGAATACTTTGCATTATTAAGCATTGAAATGTGGGCAAAATAAACAGGTGGTCAGAATAACATTTGGAAAATTACAATATATATATATATATATATATATATATACCGACGTGGAAAGGTTACACTAGGCTATCGAAAGTTCTCCTTTAGAGGAACTGGACTTGGTCTAGGGGTATCACCTCTGGTTAACATGCTAGGCGTTGTGCCGAAGATGTACAAATGGTTCGAATCCAGTCATGGGTCAACCAAAAAATCCAATCTGTCTGTCAGATGATTTTTAGAATGTTAATTACAGTGGCATTGTTAGATTAAAACTATAGACAGGTTTATTCAGATGTGACCTAGATAACAGGGAGGCTGCCATTATTGTGTCATGTGATCAATCCGCCATTACAGTAGTGAAAGAGATGCACATGCTGTGATAATTCTCTTAATAAATAACTCTGCTTAAATTAATATTAATTAATATTGAGTCAATAATTTTCCCAGTTTTACATTTTTGAGGTAACTATAATTGACTTATCTCATTTTTTTTGGGTTATATATTAAAAAAAGACACATTGCATTATTATCAAACAGTTTTTTAAACAAATCAAAATAAACATTTTTCATAAAATAAAGTTACATGAATTTCTTTCTTTATTTTTGTGGATTTAACTAGAATCTTATGATATTATTAATCCACAGTTATAAACAAACAGTCACAATTATCTTCAGATTGTATTTGACAATTAGGTTAGCATGGTAACTGCAGGGAAATTATTAGGACACTGGCAAAAGCAAATTAAAGAACAATGATATGTTTATCTAAAAAAATATTGAAATGAAATCTTAGACATAATATCGTATCTCTATATCTTTGATTACATTTATATATGTATAATGATAAAAAGAAGCATGGATTTGGGATTTTTTTCAACTGCATTATGTGTTAATTTAAATTATGAGGCATTAAAAGGCAATTACCACACAGGAATGGAGGGGTAGTCTTTGGACATGTGTGGGTGGGGTCTGATCAGCCTACATGTAT
>MJUU01058383.1:74762-98603 GCA_002080025.1 Modiolus philippinarum | reverse complement strand
CTATTTGAAAACGTTGCGTTACGCATTACATAACGTCGCCGCTTTACACTTTTTTACGCCTTTTGCGTAAGTTTGAGCTTACTTAGAGAAAAAATATGCTCCATGACATATGATTTTCTATACATTGTTGGATTCGCAGTTTCTTCCTCTTCTTTGTGTTAGTTTTTGGACAATATGTAATCGCTGTAATCGTAAATATATCGAAAAACGTACAATTTTCAGGTGCGAAATTGACATATTTACGTTCATATNAATGGCGATAACTAATATCGTCCATCTCAAGTTTTATGTCCATATGTAAACAGGCAGGTATTATTGACAGACTTTCGATTCCAGTGACAAATTGCAGTCTGTCGCCATAATTGTTGTCTAGGACAATGTTTTGGGTTTGTTCCATTTTAAATTTAGACTTTATTTACATATCACAGAAGCATAGTTTATTAGTAATAAGTAAGTATGTTAAAGTTGAAAAAAAAATTTTCGTAGGTACTGTTTAAAATTTATCTGTTTGCATGATATTATAACGAATTTAGGATGAAACCTAGTTAAAAGGATATGATCTTCTCTTTTAAAGTATCCATGAAGCCTTCTAAAATGGGCAATTTAGAGTAGATGTTGTGGACTTTCAGTTACGTTGAGAAACCATTTTTAATTGTTTCTGTTTGATTATACAATAAATGGGACTATATATAAAACGAGCACTAATCACTATAGTGATCAATAATCTCGAATCAAATTATTAACAGAAATCTTGGTTCAGACATATCAGTTTGTTTCAGGGAGTAATCTCGCATCGTCACCATTAGAATCAAAATATACGGAAAGTCATAATCTAATTTTATAGGCTGAAAGAAGTACTCAATAGAAAAGATTCGTCAATGGCGAAAGTGACGAGCGCTAGCTAAATCACTGCCCGCCGTCGAAATGGAATGTCAAAAGTACCAAGGTGATCCACCGAGTATTTAAGGGGTTTAAATTTACATAACAATTCGGTATACACGAGAACCTTCTTTGAAGATCCTTCGAATTTAGCTTTCGATCCTTATCGTATCACTCAATATGTATATTGCTGTTGCATCATAATATCTACATTTGTTTAATAGAGACATAAGTTGTCGAAATGCGCATATGCAGAAATAAAAGCAATAATTTCGGTATTTTGTTATTTGGACATCCTTAATTCCAAAAAATCTTTATAACCGAAACGTACAATGTGAGTAATTATTGCGAGAGTTTCTTTTTAAAGGTCTGTTAAATTTCTTGCTGCATGACACTGCAACATCTCTCCACAATTTCAGTATCATGGGTTTAATAGCAAAATTACTGAACAGAGTTGTAAAGAGTCGAAGTCCGTGAGACAAAGATAAATCAGTGGAAACCACCGGAAAAATTGTCAATCGCAATGATCCTGACTTGTTACAGGCATTTCAAAAGAAATGATGGGTTAAACCGGTTTTGTGGCGCCAAACAGCCCATTCAGTAGTACCTCAACAGCAATTGCTATTGAAAGGTCGTAGACAGTTGAAAGAAATGATCACCCCAGTACTAAGTGAAAAAGAATAGAGTTCGGACCCAAACTTCAAATTTTTCTACAAGGGACTGATACCTATTAAAAAACCTTTTTAATGATCGTATGAGGCGGATTTTTTTAAAGACTTGATTAATAAGGCGGTCATGATGATAACTATGTCTAATGAGAGAATTTTATATTTTGTGCTTCGCAAACAGGAGAACCTGGGATGTCCATGTTAGGGAAATTGATAATTTTGAAATTAATATTTATTGAAATTAAAATCAGAATCCTTTTAGTATCATTTATCATTTCTGTGCTTTATTATAGAAGAAATAAAATACAAATTCACCAAATGTTTAGAATTCGCAACTGCCCCAGACTGAAACATTTGAGGTAGTATAACAATGCCAGTACTCCGTTGCTGGCCTGAAAACCGATTTTATTAAGAAACTTGCAAAACCTAGAAAAGCTTTGTCCTAAGTTGGTTTTGGCTTTTCTATTTAGATCTATTTATATCATATTAAATAAATTCCTCTATCAGCTTTTACGCATATTTTAATGGATTTCCAAATTAATGTTTTGATTTGATCTGAAAGGAACAGAAGTTGCCATATAGCTTAATTTACACTAAATTTGGCATTTTGTTATTTGCAAACATTCAAAGTAAGCGACAGCTTTGTAATAATTAGTAATTAGTAAACAAAACAGCTGTTGAGTAAGTGAAATGGAAATTGCTCTATAATGCATGATAAAATATTTACCCAACTTGTTTATCCTTTATACATAATGCATTAAAAATGTGCAAGATACCTACCGGGGATACTGCAGGGTTATTGCATGAATATTAGAGAATATTGTCCCGAGTAGAATTTTATATTGCACGAGCTTGCAAGTACAATTTATATTCTACGAGGGATAATATTCCCCAATACAATATTCATGCAATAACCCTTTTATTATATGCAAAGTTAAAATTTCTGTAAAAAATGGGAGTTTGGTTGTCGATGACGTCATGAAATTTAAGTCATATTTGCACTTCTGCAATATGGAAATTTATTGCACGTTTACATTGGTTGATTCCTAGGGAAATATTATGTTGCTATACAATAAAAATAAATTTAGAAGTGCAAATCGTTAAGTTTATTTTCTTTGACTGTTATGTATCGACACTTCGATTTTTTTTTTTATAAAAAAGATGAAAAACACATATTATCCGACCTATGAACAGCATTATGCATGCAGTTGTATTTTATATTGTTTTCCGTCATGAAAGAGCTGTCGCTTCTAACAGCCTTCCTTCTCTTGCATTTAACTGCTATCCATTTTTTCTGTGTTTTTGGTGTCAAAATAGAGAAATAAGTGAAGTGTTAATTTCCGATTTCCGTTACTTATAAATTTATCGCATTATGATTGAGGGATTTTGATACAGCACAATAATTGCATTAATAAATAGTCCTCCAGTAAATGATTTTTAAGAAATGGGGACTACCATTACAGGTACTAAAACATAATACAGAGACGTTATTATGCTTCAATAAGAATTAATTTCAGATTTGAACTATTCTCTGTACTTTCTTTTTACTGGATGTGATCGACATGTCTCGAATTAACCCATTAATGTCCGAATGTAATGTCCTGTATCGAATTATCAATAGATACCAACACCAAAAATTATATATTATTAAAGGCAATAAAACACAAGTTCAAGTGTTATAGTAATTTTATTTCAAAAGGAAATATCCTTTAACCAGCAGGAAAGCTTATGGTATGGACCTTTTATTTGTAATACATACCCATAAATATAATTGAAATCAACAAAATCCTTTCCCGTTTCACAAAGGTTACATTGTTATACAAATCGACAAAAGCTGTTGCTTTAGATTATTATTAAACTAATGTACATTTATTGTTAACCTTTTTGGAATCTATAGCTAGAACAGCAATAAATGTAGAACTTTTATAAGTGTTACCACACCTAAACAAAACATTATCCTGTATCAAAACATAACATTGAATATAATTTGGAATAACATCCAAAATTTCAATTGATAATCCGTAGTTTCTGAACTTTAAATGTTTCGTTTTAGTATCATAAATTTGTTCATTTTCCATCTGAAACATTTAAAGAACCAGTTTACAATTCATATTACGCCACCAGGGCAGAAAAATGTATCAATAATGGTATTTTATTGATGTTTCCTCATAATGCCCTCTCTTTTAAAGGGTCACAAAGGGACAAACTTGTAGCATACTTTATAGCAAACAATTAACCCGTTATCCATTCACCTTATGGAGGTTACCTTTACCTTAAATGAATATCATTCGTCCGTAATCGTGGGAATATTGTTACAACTATAACAGGTGGTTTCATTAATACTTTTTCATGAATTCGCGCTTTCCTGTGACGTCGTTAAACGCATTATCAACGAAAATATCTAATTACCAAAAATTCAAAATTTGAACGAATAAATTTCGTTGGTTAAATTCAAATTTTGGGACCGCGTTGTTTTTTCCTGAAGAATAAACATATATGGTATAAGGAATTTAAATAGGCATAATTAATATTTGTATCGGATACATCTTAAGACATAAACAACTAACCATCAAGATGAAAGAACTTCTAGCGTCAATTTAGCATTAAATGACAAAATATTTTAACTAGAAAACCTGATAGAAATGTTATCTTTGTCAGGTTATGATCAAAATATTATTAAATAGAATTTGAACTTTCTTTGTGAACTGTAGATGTCCATAAAATAATAATTTAATCCCTTAGAATGAAAAGACTGTGTGCTTTATAAAAAGATTAGAGATCAAAACACCTTGTTATCAATCGACTTCATACAAATGTATGTTAGATTTTTCAAATCAATAAAAACTGCAGCACCCCTCCCTTTGTTTCCAGGGAAACAAAATACTTAGTAGTAAAATATCAGATTAAATAAAATTCAATAAGTATCGTAATAAATTTCAGACATTGAGTGAAGGGTATAAAAAACAACACCAAATTACCTTTGATTAGACAAAGTTATCTCCCAACCGCCTTTCAAAAAGGCTCCGTCTCGTACGACAATTTAAAACTCAGTGCATTGTAGAAAAAATGAAGTTTCGGTCCGAACTGTGATTTAAGTTTCATATTTTTACTTAGTCCTGCATGTGATAAACATTTTCTATCTTTGAATGGCAATCGAGATGCTACCAGACACTGCTGCAATGGACACATGATGGAAGGGGAAGTTTGGCGCTCCATAAAACCGGTGTAACCCACCATATTGCTTTTGAAATGTCTAAAACATATCAGGACCATTGAGGTTTTGTACATGCTTTGTCTTTTTGCCCTTTGAATTTCGGCTTCAGTGATGACGTCACTACCCCAATTAGCTACTAGGCCCATGGCCTCCAGCAAACTATGTAAGTAGGTATTACAGTACTACACTGTGAAAATCAGAACTCCCTAATCTTGTTGCAAATTATACTCTTTTGACTTGCAGTTGTTTTGCCTGATTTACATGTATAGTAGTAGAGACGAAGGCAACAAAGGCAATGACCATTTTTAACGGGGGGGGGGGGGGGGGGGGGNGGGGAGGGGAGTTAGGGTTTACACTTCGTTCACAATTTTTTTCCAAAAGAATGTTTTTTTTGTTCTCCTCGCATATTTTCGCATGCAAGATATGTGATTACAATGTAAAATCAAAACTCTTTTTCTGCCCGCTGGGCCATCATATTTAACAAAAATCCCAGACCAGCACCCAACGCCTCAACAAGATATGAAAATGATTCTTGCTTAGAAGTGTGATCTTTAAACAACAACATATAAAATATCACTCAGGATGATATTAGGTCCGTATGTCCCGTTCAATTTCGAGACTTTAAGGTACATAAATTGTTCCCAGAAGTTGAATTTTAACGAAAATATGTGACGCTGAAAACAATAATTGTAACGTCATCATCTTTAGGCTGAAACGTTTTCGAATTGCAAGTTTATCCTGAATTTGGGTATTTAACGACGAAACTTACACCCTCAATCAGTAATCTGTAATTTAGAGAACTACAAAAACATCACTATGTCGATAAACAAGGGAACATAATGGGATTGGAATGATATATATTATACATTATCAATTAACTTTAGTGTATTTGACTAAATATGTTTAAAACTGCAACTTCAATATATGAATGACAATGTATTGTAATATAACCATAACTATGCCAATAAGGATTTTTCCATATTAGGATAGCCCAATATGGGGTTCATATTGGCCTAGTACAATAAATAACTAAATACCGCAGTTACTGTGAATTTAATTTCTGCATATGCGCATTTCGACAACTTATGTCTCTTCGGTGCAGATAAAATCTAAACGTTTGGAAGACCATAACTCAAAGATTTTTAAAAACTGATAGAGAACAAATAACCAATATGATCTAAATGTAAAGCCAAAATCAGCTAAGGACAGAGCTTTGCATGAGGGAGATACTCCTTAGTTTTAAACAAAATGTACAAAAATTGAGATATTGTAAGGTTCCAAATAGAATCAGCTTTCGGGTCAGCACCGAAGTACTGACTACTGGGCTTGTGAATACCCTCCGGGACTAACAGTCCACCAGCAGAGGCATCGATCCAGTGGTAACATATAACTAAATCCCGAAGTTACTGTGAATTTAACTTCTGCATATGCGCATTTCTACAACTTATGTCTCTTCAGTGCAGATAAAATCTAAACGTTTGGAAGACCATAACTCAAAGATATGTACCATAACTCAAAGATATGTAAAAACTGATAGAGAACAAATAACAAATATGATCTAAATGTAAAACAAAAATCAGCTAAGGACATAGCTTTGCATGAGGGAGATACAAAAGGAGGTAATTATAGCTTCTCTTGATTTATCATCATTAAAATAAGTAAGTAGTGTCACTTGTTGTCTGTTGGCAAGAAGCAAAGTCTACCAAATATAAAGTATATATGAATCTAACACCAGTGAAAAGGCAAGATCAAGAAATCTCAGACATCCAAGGGTCTGCCGAGGCTTGCCGAGGCTTGCCGAGTTAATCTCCCCTGAGGGTGACTGATCAGATTTCTAAATCTTGCATTTTCAATGGTGTTTGATTAACTTTCTCCATTTTGTTTATAAAAACGTTTTTGGGCGCCGTCATGTTGTTCTTTCCATCCTCCATTACTTAGCGACTCACCATGACGTCAATGACGTCAAGGTATGCACGAAGCTGTCTCGCATGGGGTGGTGTGAGACAGAAAATTCTCACATTTCTGTACGTGTGTGACACAAGAATCCAGTGTGAGATACCCATGTGAGATTCATGCATCTCACATCACATGACCACCCTTGACGGAACAATGCAAACAACGTCACGNTGTTACGGTTCCTGAAAACAAAGTTAATTAATAAAGATATGATTGTATAATGTTTTTCATATTGCCATAGTTAAAAATCGTCAGTTAGTCAATATGGCTTACCTCCTACCTATAACTAAGCCAATATGAAACACATTACGCAAAGAACAAAATAAAATAAAAAATAAATAAATAAATAAATAAAACACAAGCTAACGCTAAGAATAATTAAATTGCAAAATTACACCCCTAAGGGTCAAAACAATACAATACAACACAAAACATATAATATAGCATACAATGATCAATAAGTAAAAGATAGACGACTCTCTGACCGGCGTGGACCCTATATCAATTCAGCAGATTGTTTCAGAAAGGTACATACTACCGGTAAAAGGGCTGAGTTTGGATTAAGAATNTGGTAAAAAATGTGAGACTGGACAATTCCACCCTCGGGTTCACATTTTCTATCATCAGAAACTCGGCAAGCCTCGTTTCTGACTGGAAAATGTGAACCCTCGGGTGGAATTGTCCTGTCTCACATTTGAGACCATGACTGATTATTATAATCTCACAAAAAAAGGAACTGACCTATCTCAA
This sequence comes from Modiolus philippinarum, assembly GCA_002080025.1. NCBI lineage: Eukaryota > Metazoa > Mollusca > Bivalvia > Mytilida > Modiolidae > Modiolus > Modiolus philippinarum. The sequence goes on along the minus strand of MJUU01058383.1, from coordinate 91,136 downwards.
AAGTGAGAAATTCTGGACAGCAACTGTTACGGTTCCTGAAAACAAAGTTAATTAATAAAGATATGATTGTATAATGTTTTTCATATTGCCATAGTTAAAAATCGTCAGTTAGTCAATATGGCTTACCTCCTACCTATAACTAAGCCAATATGAAACACATTACGGAAAGAAAAAAATAAAATAAAAAATAAATAAATAAATAAATAAAACACAAGCTAACGCTAAGAATAATTAAATTGCAAAATTACACCTCTAAGGGTCAAAGCAATACAATACAACACAAAGCATATAATACAGCATACAATGATCAATAAGTAAAAGATAGACGACTCTCTGACCGGCGTGGACCCTATATCAATTCAGCAGATTGTTTCAGAAAGGTACATACTACCGGTAAAAGGGCTGAGTTTGGATTAAGAATGAAATTTATTATTTGAAACTGGTTGAAATTTTTTAAATTTGGGAAGTTTTGGTGTATAAGTTCAAAAAAATTTGTCCTATTTTGTTCATTAATTTTACAATTTAAAAGGAAATGAGGCAAGACAAAATTTTTCTTTACCTCATGATGTCTATATAAATTATTTGCCTCCTAAGTTACTATGATGTTGTTCGAAGGCATGGTGCTATCAAGATGAAGAACAACAAAATAAGCATTGTGCCAACTTTTGAGAAGGGAACATTAAAAACTAAAACAATTCAATACACAAATGAAAGAATATAGAGTAAATGCACATGAGAAAAAGTCTTTGGCTGATACATTATAAAACCAGTAAAGCTAAGCAATAAAACAGGTCAATTATCATTGTTCTTTTTTCATCTTGAAGTCGCCAAAACTGCAAAAAACTTTTTTTATTTCACTCGACATTCGTATTAGATAATACATTAGGAAACGAACGAGGAAAGGGGAAATTATAAGATCATAAATCCAAAACCACGACATTATACAAGTATTATACAAGTGTCATGTTTTTGCTTTTTTTGTTCTTTGAAACCAAATTTATTAAATGAAAAATAGATGTTAGAGATGACATAATATGCTCGGTGTGCCAGTAATTGTAATCTTAAAAACCCGATTTAATGAAAAACTAAAAAAAATGTTATATATGCTTTAAGCTGTTTTAATTCTTTATTCTTTATTCAAAATTGCAGACAAAGAACCCATTAGGGTTTTGGCATCAAACAAAAACATCAATGCCTTTTTCCACAAATGATACAAGGACCATTTATTCATTGGAAATTTGTATGTTTTATGAAATACCCCCTAGTATTGTGCAAACACAATATTCAGCACGTTAGCAAAAATAGCTGACACCACTGATATAGGAGTCGGAATTCTCATGGTATTCTAATTTATGCAAATTTGATTTTTTTTCAAAAACAGAAGTTTAAATTACCGTTGCATCAATGTCATATGCCACACTGATGTTAATTTTGTATGACATTTGCCACGCGTCACACTTCAAAAACTCTTATTCTAACATTCCCACACTCTCGATCAAAATAAAACCAATTGCTGGGTCGACCGTTACGAACAGGTGTCCCATCTTAGGTAAACTAATGTATAGGTATGCTATGGTGTCATCATAGATACGCCCCAGTGCCATTGTCAATTTCAAAACATCGACAGATGCATCTTGTCAGCCGATGCGTGAAATAGATAATTCAGTATAATGGGGAATTATGTGTATTAGTACATATGTTTAAAGATGTCACATTTCACCTTATTTTTTTAAATGTTTGACACGGCGTTTTAATGCCGCGTGCTTGAGGTGACATGCATAGTGACACCTTACAATTAAATACCGTTATTTAAATAAATTTGACTTTAAATGTGGCTATTTATTCACTTGTGGCAGTTGTCAATTTTTTACGATATGAAATTATTTTCTACATCTGCTGGTGATTGTACAAAAATTGACAAAGAAAAAAATGAAATAATAAAAAAAAAAAGAAAAAAGAAAGGAAATAAAAAAAAAACAAAATCCTTAAACTTGTGAATTATAGTATTTTAGATTTATAATCACTGTATTGCATTTATTGATAACAAAGTTTCCCTTTTAAAACATTGCACAAACGCTTAAATTACACCAAAGCTATTGACTTAATAAGGAATCATTAGTTGCTAAATATGTTTTGCACAATCAGTCAGTAGACTCAAATGCACAAATTCGGTGATTAAATGAAATAACCATAGACATACCATGACATACCTTAGACATATTTTTAAGCTACTTTTTTCTGAATACCAGCGAAAATCATTCTGAGAAAATATAAAATATAAAAACAAGTAAAATCGACTAACATGGAATTTTTAGTTATTTGTTTCTGTAAGTGTTAACATATACTTTGGATTAATGCCTTCCAAATATTTTGAATTCGTCTGCACATAAGAGGCATAAATCTTCAAATACCCATCTACTTTAACAAAATTTACAGTTATTTCGGTTTTTTTTATGTTTAAGGTAGTTCGAGCCTAATAAAAATATCAGACAGAATTTTTTTACTTTAAGATATTTTGTAGTTTTTGGCCCATTTGTTCAAAAAACAAAATAAAAATGATATGTCACCGATCATCTTTTCCTGTAATCAGGCTTTGAAAATCAGGCCAAATTCAGTAATTTTCAGCAATATTTACAAAGAATATATAGGGAACTGTGAGAACATGCTTATTGTTTAGCGTTTCATATGAAATAAACATCAGATAGATATTTTTTATTTTTTTTACATTTCAGAGGTGTACATTTCAGCTGTAAGTTGAGCTGATAAAATCTAAATGTCACTGTTTGATTAAGAGAAATATTTTATATACTTTACGAAACAGACAATATGTATGGTAAAAGGGAGCTAATTCGCGGGAAAGTGTATGTCAATCTATTATGACGTCACAATGAAAAGGCCAAATAAGGAATATTCCAGCTTGAAAATCCGGTCAATTCCGCATCCGACTTGTGATTCGCAAATGCGCCAATCGAATGCGCCGTGTATTAGTGTCGATCTATCTTAACCATTGAGCCTATGCCGCAGCTAATGGACATTTGGTCCTCGAACTTAAAAACCAGACCACTAGTCGTATTTCTGTGCTGACTTAAAAACCAGTTTTTTTTTCGGAAACTTGCAATACCTTGAATTAAGAAAATATTTGTTAAGGCTGTCCTTAGATGATTTTTGCTTTGTAGATTTGTTCTCTATCGGTTTCAACACACATTTCAGTTTATTGTCTTCAAAATATTTTGAATTAATATGCACTACAGAGACCGAAGTTGTCGAGATGACCATTTGTAGAAATAACTTGGTTATCTCTGAACAGCCTAATATACTCTGTACATGAAATTTGATATATCTCGAGCTTTTTCTGGCTTTCATAGCCTTTTCAGTTTGATTACTTTTTCCCTATTTAGTTTGTAAAGTGCTTTTTTAGCAGTCCAAAAACTCTGTCTGAAAAGCTGCTAAAGCAGGGATTTGTTCAACCTATGTTATTCTCATCCTTCAAGAATACTATGCCCTTCACCAAAACATCCGGATTGAAAGATATGACGTGTCCCAAATTAATAAAAGCAGACATTTTCAGCTAAATTCACGTCTTCCCATATTTGACTACCGATTTTGACATTTCCTAGATTGACTCACAAAGGACGGGTTCTGTTAATAGAGCAATACATGCTTACCCTTCCGGAATACCTGATTCCATTCTCATTTTAACGGGAGTTCATACTGTGAGTGCCTTGATTTCGAGTGTTTTGATTGTAATTTCTGTGCTTTGTAGCTATTTAATGTCATCGGTCCTGTATTCTCGTTTTGGTCATGTCTTTGAACTTAAATATATCACGTTTTTGTTCCTTCGATATTCTTATAATTTTGTCCTGTCGGTTCTAAAATATTCTTTAATAACTTTTTGATGCTTAACTGTTTAGTTCGTATGTCATTTATTATATAACCCACGAGTTGTTTGGTTTCAAGCAAAAAGGGAGTTTTTTTAAAATTTGAATAAAAGTTTAGACAATATTCTAAAAAAATAATATCATTTAAATTACAAAACACCGAAGTCGCTGTGAATTTACTTTCTGCAAACAGCCACTTCGACAACTTATGTCTTTTTAGTGCAGACAAAACAAAAGTACGGGAAATCGAGAAATCGGACGATGTATCAAAGCTCATAGAGAACAATAAATGACGAGGTTCTCATCTCATATATATGTTAGTAAATATTTTCTGTTTCTTTGTAGTTTCCGATGTTGCCATTGTCCTTGGATTATTCGTTTTGGATTGACGGTTCGGTTCTCACTTACTTTTCAGAAGTATCGTCGAATAAATGGTAAATTCCCTAGCACTTACGATCGAAAGATGATGGTTGAAAAAAAACTACTAGTAATTGATAAAAAAAGAAAATGATATAAAAGAGAGAGAACTTAAATCTACCATGTAACATAAAATGGAAAACACAAAATTGATCGAAACAACGGCAATAGTATAGTAAAGAATTCTACAAATCAAAGTCCAGAGACAAATAATATCATATTTTCCTTTGATATACTGTAAATGATAGAATATCGAACTGTGAATTTAGTATTTAGACAAATGATGTCTTTTCAGTGCAGATCAAATAAAATCATTCGGAAATCCATGAATCCATATATGTATAATAGCTGGAAATAAAACGAACAAGTACAAACACTTAAATACTAATTATTTGAAAAGAATTTTTCATTTAGCTAATGTATTACAATAAATAAATACTTAAACTGAAAAAAAAAAAAGTACATTTCATAATAATGAAATCTCTATAAGGATAGTATGATTACTTTTGTACAAAAATAAATCTCTATATTTTTATTGTTTGTGGACAAATTTTTCTATATGCTATGTTTTCATTTTAACATTTTAACAATTCGAATCAGTAATTGAAATTTCTCTAAATACCTCTGATTTCCGCATACCCAGGTATTGTATAGCAAATACCTTTACAAAAATATCTTCTGTATAGGTATGTCATAGTGCCGTAGAAGATACGCTCCACTGCAATAAGAATATCAAAACATTGACAGATGCATTTTGATTATTGATGCGTGAAATATGATAATTTAATATAATAGAACTATGTTTATAAATAAATTTGCAGCGAGATGTCACATTTCACCCCCCTTTTTTTAAAGGCTGACACGTTGTTGTAGTGGCACGTGCTTACAGTGACATGCTTTGTGATAGTTAATAAAACATCCATGCAAACAAAATACCGTTATTTAAATAATACTGAATTTAAATGAAGCTATTTGTGACACTTTAGCTTGTGACACTTACTGGTACATCTGCTTTTAGAATATTGTGGAGGGAAATTCGTTTTTATATAAATTCGAATAAAAAGCATACACTTTTTGTTGACTTTTGTCAAACTTATTTTCAAGCGGTTGTGTAAATCTATATTTTAATCTTGTTTTGTACATATTTTGACCAATTTAATATAGTTTACCAACAAACATCATAAATTCCATTCCCCTCGCCATGGTATTAACTTCGTCTATTTGCTACCCTTTCTCTATGTTTGCGTATGTTAGTTAACAGTGATATACATATAAAAATATGATTCTATATTGCATTTTCACATGCACACACACAAAAAAAAAAAGAAAAAATAAGAAAAAAAAAAGATCTGCCCTTAGCTAAATTTTGGCTTTACTATTTACACCCTTTTGGTTATTTGTTCTCTACCAGCTTTAACATGTTTTGGGGTAATGGTCTTTCAAATGTTTTGGTTTGATCTACACTTATGAAAAATAAGTTGTGAAAATGCGCATATGCAGATAATAAATTAACATTTACTTCGGTTTTTTCTTATTTAAAATAAAAACATTAATTTATTCTGTTCAATTTAATGTCATCTTTAGCAATATTCGATTCTAATTATACTCTTATCTAGTCAAAATAAAGAGACCGTCCGATTGATAGAATCAAGACATAAATTTGTATGTACCATTTTTGCAGAAAGTCGAAAGACTTTTTTTGTTTAACAAAAACAACATTGACACATTGAATGATAATAAAAAATTTGCCAGTTTGAAATAATCGATACAAATTTTCAAAAACGAGACTGAAGAAGATCTCGCAGATTTGACCACTTAGAAATTTGTTAAAGTGTGACCTTAGATAAAGTGAATGGGGATAATAATAAAATTGCCGAAAAGAGTTGTCAAGAGCCGAAGTCAATGAAACAAAAAGACAAATCAGGTGGAAACAACCGGAAAAAATGTCGACCGCAATGGTCCTGACTTGGTACAGGCATTTCAAAAGAAACGGTGAAAGGAGACTTAAATTTTCTCAGAATTCATCTATGAGTTATGCGAAAGCATCGAATACAAAAAGAAAAAATGGTAACGGTTAAGTCATGAAGTCAAATTGAAAAACGTCAAAAACTCTTTAATTTGACCTTGTCCTTATTTTTTATGGATTGTTTTATGTTTTTGGATAGGTTACCAATAATCTATTGATTTTATCAACAAATAATGAAAATTCATGTTGAAATGCGCAAAAATGCCCACTTTTTAAAAAAATGATTCTCATTAATATCGACTTAGTAAGCGATAAAAAAATAGCAATGAACAAATACATATTGGTGTTCTCGAAAGTATGCAGCAATAATTTTACTTCTGTCACCCCTTTATATTGTGGATAAAGTAGGTGGACGTTTCTTTTGTTGATAAGTGTAGATTTATTTTTCGTAAAAGTTGTAAAAAGATGTCTCTTTTATACAAGACATTATCTTTCTCTTTTGAACTCAGATAAAAAAGTTTTCGAAGGCTAAACATGTGCAATTTAACATGCATAGCAATTGGATGCAGAATAAGTGGTTTTAGACACTAATAAAAGCTCCTTAGAAGTATTAGAAAGTACAATAAAGAAGTCTTTAGGCATCCTTCGTGCTATTTTTCTAGCTTCGTCGATTCGGGAACCTTCTTCCGAGTAACTCAGGTCTTCCATGCCAGGTGTCCGCAGTTTTGTTGCTTTTTTCTACTTTAACTTTTTTAGATTCTCTATAAACATCGTTTTTGGTTATATTTCACCCTAACAATTTTACATTGTTCCAGATCACTACTAAGCATCTACTCGAATAAAAAAGTCGCTACTTTTTTTCTCGAATTACATTATATCATCAATTTTTTTTGTACAAACCAAATCGGCTAAGACTAAATATTTTGTTTTCAAGTCCAAAAATAAACAAGACAAATGATCTAATTTTCCTTCGTGATTTTCTATAAAGATAGTTGTATGTCTCTTTACTGAAACTGTATTCTCATAATAAATAGTTATTATGATAGAGGCCTTCTTGAGCTTACTATAAGGTATGAGCATAGCTTTTTGATGAAGGTTTACAGTGGCTTCTAGATGAAGAACAACAATAAAAGCGTTGTTCCATTGCTTGTTTTTGCCATGTATTTGTAGATACTTTATATCTCATTTGCAATTACTCCCTTGTTGTCATGGTATAGATTATTGCTTAAATTGATGTAAAATAATCGTTCAAGTAATATATCTAATCATATAAACTCTGCAACGTGTGGAATAAATCCATTCAATCTACTTTTTTCTAACACGATTTTATCCCTTTGCGCTGTACAACATCTCAGGAACAAGATGTATTCCTCATTTGACAATATGTATTGCCTTTCCTTATATGAATATCTGCAGAAATTGTCAAAATTGATGCAATGGATATGAGCACAAAAAGATAAAGCAAAAATTTCTTGTTGGATATTTTTCATTTTCGAAACACTAGTTGTGTAACTGTTGTTGGACCATAGGTCTTAGAGGCTATTCATCAGCCTAAAAGTAATACTTGTCTGACATGAAAATTGTACCTTGCATTTTGAGGAAACTTACCTTTTTTCAAAACTCTAACCCCTTAAAGGTAATCTAGCTTCATTCTGTGAACGATATCCATGGATGTCTTTGTAAGCTTGGCTATTATGAGGTATTACTACTTGTAATACGTGTAAAACATGAAAAAGATACAACTCTGGTACTTACCACTGGCTAAGCTGCATTGAAGCTGCAGATAGATAGATAGTTATATAGATAGATAGGTAAGTATTTAGACAAAATATCAAATAAATTACAAAACATTTAATAACACATATATGCATAAACATGACATAATAGACAAGACATTGCGTGGAATTTTAAAATCGTATTATCATTAAAGTATAATAATTGAATTATAATAATTATATACTATTAGTAATTTGTTTTGCGAGTATGGAATTCTCAGCTTGTATTGCATCGAGCTGAGAAATCCATCCGAGCAAAACAAATTTCTTATAGTATTTTTATCGCTAATTTTGTTATTAATATACACGAGATATATGTTTCGTTTTCTACTGAAATATCATGTTTTAGGTTAAACATGTAATTTTTAGTTAAATATAGCGCTTTCTTTGACGGGATAATTTTTTTCACCAAACGTCACGCGACGTGATATTAATACGCTGTTGCTAACGTTCCATAGAGATTGACGATAATACGCAGTGCGGTGATAAAAGAATTATCGTCGCTCGGGAACAATTGAAAATCAAGCAAATGAGCGATAATTAAAATATAAAAGGATGGTTTAAGATTGCCAGGTGCATATTATAACGATAAATTAAGTGTTACTTATGGATATATGTAAAATAACATTTTGATATTATATCAGGGATGACCCACGAAAGCTGTAAAGCTTATTTCCAGTGGGGTCCACAAAAAGTTATCAATATACAATATAAGTAACAATAAGCTAATAATATATCGAGTTGATTATGTATGCAGTTTTTATTATTTTTCATGTTGCAACACGGACACGTGCAAAGCCTGACATTAACATTTGGCTTTTGTTATTGCTGGTATCAAGTCTGGCTGCCCCGAGTACCTATCGTTGTTTATGTTTGTCTTTTGTCTAATTTGTGTGCTTTTTTTGCTGTGTAGTTCCCTGGCTAATTGTGGCATGTGATTGTAATTTTCAGCCATTGAAGATGTTTCCGTTATGCGCTAGTTTACAAATACATAAAATAGTGCAACAATCGATTACATTTGATATTTCTATGAGGAGTTACATAACAATGACAGGACATGGAGTAAATGAACATGTGACATAGTCTCTACAAATACACAATTTAACCAAGAATTTCAACAATTGAGTTTCATTGTTGTTCTACATCTTGAAGTCATAATTACAAAATACAGAAGTTAATGATAATTTTATTTCTGCAAATGCGCATTTCGACAACTAATGTCTCTTCAGTACAGATAGAATCAAAACATTTGGAAGTCAATAAACCAAAATAAGTGTAAAAACTGATAGAGAGCATCTAACCAAAAGATCTAAATTGGAAAGTTCCATGAGGCTTTCAATAATGAGCTTTCCTCAGAGTAAGTTGAAGACGCCTGAAAGTACCGGCTTGAGTACAATCCATTTGTAGAAGTCGAACAACGCTACTTCCTTGTGTTTTTTTCCAAACGGATGTGGGATCGTCAACAATCATAGATTAAGGGAGTACGAGCCTCAAAAATTTTGTAATTAGAATTAAAATTCTGGCGTTTTTTCTTTAAGAGCACATCTAATGGAACAATTTGAGCAAAAAAATTTGAAAATCCATGTAGGAATTTTTGAGATATAAGACGTCAAAATTTTGGCGGGAAACAGATCTCTCTAGAGTTTTCCTTCAATTTGCATAAGATGCTTATAGGCCTTAAATATATGAAATTATAATTGGAAGTTGATTAAATTTTATACACTGTTTATTTTATGTATTTTAAAGTGACATATGACCAAGAAAATGTGATCCATGTGCTAAAAGATTTTAGCACTATTTGAATGAATAAAACCAGAGGGTACAGAATGCTTCTGAAATCTGAGGCTCGTACTCCCTTAAACTGGCGAAGTGGTCTTATAAATTAGTGTCATCCGTTGCAAACCCAAAGCACAAGTGTCTCTAACTAGTGGACGGCTACAACAAATCACCAATCTAGTCGATTGTAATATCAAAAAGGAAGATTTTGACTCAATAAACAAGTGGTCAGAATAACATTAGAAAATTAAAAAAAGTGCCAATGTTTGAATCATGATAGTACATGTTCGCACTTGTGACCATTTCAAACATTCTTGGTTTCATTTAAAGAGCATAGAGTCCTAAATATACTGTGTTATACAAATCAAGTCGATCGAAAGAAAATAGACACCATTTACATTTAAGCACTGATTTTCATATTTGTTAATGCTCGAATTTCCTAGTTGAATGTGTTTTGATCGTTCTGAATGCATGGATAAATTCTTAACGTTTTGTAATTATAATGCTAAATGTGACAGATACCTGAGAAATGTCAAAATATACTGATTTGATATTAATCCAATGTAGATTACCTCTTGACATGTACGGTGACATTCCTGTAGGCGTTGCTTTGCTCATCTTCTTGTCATAAGGCATTCAGGTAAAAACTTTGCCAGGTGCATAAGTATGTAAACGAAAGCAGAGTTGACTATAGGTAAATATAAGTTTCAATGTGAAATAAATTTGTATAACAACTGACTTGCAGTTTTCTTAATTTAAATATTATGAAATGTTTTATGTGAGAATCTTTACATATGATATATACGACCTTCAAATGAAAGAAAGAATGATTTGATTATGTCTGACATAAATGTGTGTCTTACATATTATATTGTATTTATTTCTCATACCTTAAGCAGGCATTTTACATATGCTTTCCAATAGAAAAAAATCCAAAATAGAAATGTTTGTTTTAGACAAAAATATGACATTTGAAAGGGCTAAGGACAAGCAGGTAAATGGAGGCTGTGTCGTATACTGACACGCGGGGTCAGGACATGCCAGGTATATTCCGAATCCACTGACATGCCTAAACATGCGCAACACCATGAATAACGTTAAAGTACTATTCTTTGTGGGGTTCCAATTTTCGTGGAGTATGTGGTTTGCTAAAACCACAAAATCAAGTTCCCAAAGAAAAACATTTTCTTTTAAATTTTAAATAAATAGGGAATTCGAAACCACGAATTCATAGAGACGTAAAAGTGATATCTATAAGGAAACCACGAAAATTGATGTCTATACGAATAACAGGACACATTTACTTCCACAGTATTAAATCTAAGTTGTAAGGGGACTTGTCTTTCAATGTTTTCTTACTGGGCATTGGTTAGGTTCATACTTATGACACTGAGTGTCTTGTTAATGCAAGCTGACCAGAGAGTCGTTATCATTACATTATAAAGTTCTGTACTTATAAGCTTATTTTAGCCTCTCATTTATTATTATTTGTTCTTGATCAGCTTTTTATGCATCTTTCAACTTCTGGTCTTCCAAATGACTTGATTTAATCTGCACCATTTAGAAAAAAATTTTACGGTGTAATCTGCAGATATTTATAGTTTTCTAAGCTTTAAGTCACTCAATATACTGTGGAAGAACGTTTTTGTGGGCATCAATTTTCGTGGTTTTCATAAATATCACTATGTCGCTGGTTCCTAAATCCGTGGTTTCGAATTCAGCACATTAAAACTCTAGGAAAAAGAAAATTATTTCGTTCGGAATTTAATTTCGTGATTTATGCGAACCACGGGATCCACGAAAATCCGAACTTCACAAACAAAGGAACTTTCACTGAATTTATATCATTAAAATTGAGCTTAAAAGGAAAAATTAAAATAAATATTTATTTTTTTATTGAAAATTTGTTCCTTTGAAAAGCAGTTATCAAACTTGACCCTATATCTATGGAAAACTTCTTCCCGCATTTATTAATGTAGAAAAAAAATACCGGAAACACCCGCAATGGCCGAAAATTACAATGACATGCCACGATCTACCAGATTTATGGATATAAAAACCAATAAAATGACAAAAGACAAAGAAACACCTTGAGATAGTTTGACTTGATACCAGCACTAGCAAGAACTAGCGGTAGGGTCAAACCGGTTTATATCTTGTTATTCGCATAGATTATTTCACAGCCGACGAACTGTGAATAACTCTTTTAACGAACAGCCCACCAGCAAAAGCACATTTTAAGAGATAATACAATAATTCTTATATGATTTGCATAAAAGGAAATACGCTGATATGATTGGTTGAATTTACTTCCGGTATCAATTTCTGAAGTCTTTTATTTTTCGATAGACGACGTTGACCGAACTACATTTAAGTTAACCTTTCAAATTTATAGGCCGAGTGAATCAAATAGAACAAAAACGTGTGATTTGCATTATAAAAGTAAGAATTTTATTACTTATCATCAAATTAAAAGAATTATAAGAATTAAACACCGTTTGAAAGGAATTTATAGGAGTATAAACGGTACCAAGTCACTCACAAACATATCATAAATGTCCTTCGGACTTTTATTTGTTTGTGAGTGAATTGGTCCCGTTTATACTCCAATAAATTCCTTTAAAACGGTGTTTAATCCAATAGTAAACAGCCAAATACTGAAGCATGTAAATTTCGCTTTTGCAGATGACCATTTAGACAATAAAGTGAGAACCTAACCGTCAGTCTTAATAATACAAGGACAATGGCAACATCGGAAACACAACAAAAACAAACAGACGACACACGTCTCATGTGAAGATAAAATCAATGGGGGTAATAACACAATTACCGAACAGAGTTGTAAAGAGTCGAAGTCCATAAGACAAAAAAGACAAATCGGGTGGAACCCATCGGAAAATTGTCGACCGCAATGGTTCCGACTTGGTACAGGTTTTTCAAAACACTTGGTTGGTTAAACCGGTCCGTATGGCATGCCTCCCCCTTTTCCATTGCTGTAGTTTCCGGTAGCAACTCAACAGCATTTGCTATTGAAAAGTAATTTTGATATTTTTAAAATAAAAAATGTATAAACAGAAAGGAATATAAAGCTAAATAAGAACAAATTACCATAGAGATAAAAATTAAAAGCCAAACCAAATTTATTGCAATGACTTAACTAGGCCGATCTTCTGGACTACAGCGAAAGCTCTGAATATCTGAAAAATATGATTTGTGCAAATAATCCGCTTCATTTTTGTTCACCTATGAAATATAGAGTATAACCTGTCTACTGACTCAAATAGGGTAAGTTAAATGAAATCTCATCACGAAAAAAGAGAAAAAAAGTAAAAAAAGTATCGCAATGCATCAGTTTGATAAATAGCAAGGGGTTTTCAGGTCTATCTTGATCATTTCTAAAGTTTTTTTTTACATACAGCTAGGTAGCTATACTCAATCTTGTTCAAGAAGGGCTTTTGGGCGTTTTTTCAATTTTCTCATAGCATGCATCCGACATATTAAATGGAATCCTTATACAAAAGAATTCTGCACCAAACTACATGCACCAGACTACACAATTGCTAAAAAACAAACGCCGTGTTAAATTTCATTGGTAAATGCACTTTCATAAACTTGTCGCAACTAGTTATAATCCTCTTTAAATTACTTTTAAACAGTTAATAAAAAGTATTTCATTTGACAAAATATCTTCATTTCCGTATGTCATTCTGCCTTGATGTGTCAGAACGGTAAATTAGTCTCGCTTAAAAGGGTGATCTATCTATTGAACGCGTGTTAAATGTATCAATAGGCCTAAGTTTATCACCGAATTGTAATATATTGCAAGTTTGAATCTTAAGAATTATTTGAAAGACAAATTCATGGGAATTATAAATATTCCAATTCGTACGTTAAATTAAGCGTTCGAATTACTATCACTTAAAGGATCGTGAGAAAGTTTGTTGTCCTGCATTTAATATCCACCGTTTTAATCTTTTCAACCATTTATCAAAAGTTTAAATCTCATAGAAATGGTTTTACGTTTGTGAATTTTATCACTTTTATACTTTAGATAAATATTTACATTACACAATCGCGTGCGAAAAAAGATTTTATTTGTATGATCTGAATAATTTAAAATTCATATATAGCACTGCATATAATTTGTGAGAACATAAAAATCCCTTAAACCGTATAAGTATATCCACAACCGTAAGGTCTATATTTCGACGTACACAAAGGCTTTACACTTTGGAGTTTTATAGCGCAAAAATAAAACTACAGGTGCTTATTAAGATCATATAAATCAGAGATTTTCGCTTTAGGTTCACATTGTCCAAAGAAGTTTTAATTACACGGGAAAGGCCGGAATTCTTTTAATCACGTGATCAAAAAAAGACTGCATTTTCTACGTCACATGACATGTGCTGCTAACAGATGATCCAATCATAAATCTACGCTTAGTCAACGTGTAGACAATCTCTAATTTAACCACGTGAATTAAACTTAAAAATACAAAAATACCCACGTTGCAAAGTTATCTATAAATTCTGTCATGCTGCACACGTGGTGAAGGAGTACCTCTCATCATTTTAATCAATGAAAATAGAAATTAGCCATAATAAAAAAAAATCTTAGGCACGGACCATTTGATTTTCAGGGGGGCCTGGGATTTTCACCAGAGCCGGGAAATTTTTCGCGGGCCAGATTATTTTTTCCCATATACACAATGCTAGAAAATTTTGTTGAGCCGGGCTTTTTTTCTAATAGACAGGATCAGGGCCAGATTATTTTTATCAACCCAGATGCTGGCCAGATAATTATTTTTTGGCAACAGTCAGGGCCAGAAATTTTTTTTCTAAAATTTTTTTCTAAAATAGCAGCCCCCCCCCCCCTGGAAATCAAATGGTCCGTGCCTTACAGAAGTACTCGTTACCAAAATTACAGAAGTAAAAGGCAAAACAAGTGCCAAGGACATCAACCTTATAGAAAAGTCTTACTATCGGGCTGCTTAAGGGGGTAGACCTGGGGTAGGAGGAGATAACTCTGTTTTCACTTTTTTATTACTTTCACAAACAAATAGAATCATTACAATAGGTATTATCAACATTTTTAAATTGTAAAATTTTTTCCACACAGCAAAAAATTTTCATTTTGTCATGAAAACAAATACCCAACATCTAGTTATTATAATGAGTGCATTTTACGCTATATTTTTGCAATGCTGTCCAAAATAATGAAATATGTAAAAGTCGGATTTCTTCCAATGGAGAGGTAATTTATGACACATATTCTATTTTATTGATTTTTACCCACTTTATTCTAAATTAAGAAAAATGGGACGATAGAATTTTCTTAAATTTTAATATATCTCACATATACTAGTTTTCTTTCTATTTTAAGTTTTTGGTGATTTTTTTACAAGAAGTGTTTAATAGTGATCAAAATAGAGTACAATTTCAGACTTTATTATTCAGAACATCCATGTATTTCAGTTCAAACTATTTAAATTTACCATCATTATTCATGCTTACTTTCACACATGTCTAAACTAAAGAACTTTGCATTTGAAATAATTTTAAATCAAATACAAATTTAATTAGAGCTAATTTTATACACAACAATCAAGTCCTGAACGGACCAAATAATATCAGGAAATAGTGTATCTTTGATGACCACTAGACATAAAATATGACGCTAAAAATTGTTGAAAATTGCTGAAAGTCGACATGAACATGTTTAGTGTTAATACTGAAAATATTAAGAAAATTAAACGAGTGGAAAATTTTTGGCTTCCCCATGTCTACCCCCTTAAAACCTTCAAAGATCTCTGGTCCATCTGGCGATGGCATCAATTCAGTTCTTTTCAAAATACCAAAAATTCCCAAGTTTCATAATAGATGGTGAATTGTGATATTTAAAGATTCAACTTTACGTAGAACGAAAGAATATGGAATACTGTGAAAATAGAACCTAACTGCCTTTTGTCAGGGATTATATAATGAACAGGATATCTATTCTTAATATGAAGTGCAGAGTTATTCTATATAAACAACGAAAGGATATTGAGTATATGCACATGAAACCAAGTCTCTACAGATCAAATGTACAGTACATGGTAAAACCAAGTCTCTACAGATCAAATGTACAGTACATGGTAAAACCAAGTCTCTACAGATCAAATGTACAGTACATGGTAAAACCAAATATCTACAGATCAAATATACAAAACCAAGTCTCTACATATCACATGTACAGTACATGGTAAAATCAAGTCTCTACAGATCAAATGTACAGTACATGGTAAAACCAAGTCTCTACAGATCAAATATACAGTACATGGTAAAACCAAGTCTCTACAGATCAAATGTACAGTACATGGTAAAACCAAGTCTCTACAGATCAAATGTACAGTACATGGTAAAACCAAGTCTCAACAGATCAAATGTACAGTACATGGTAAAACCAAGTCTGTACAGATCAAATGTACAGTACATGGTAAAACCAAGTCTCTGCAGATCAAATGTACAGTACAAAGTAAAACTAAGTCTCTACAGATCAAATGTACAGTACATGGTAAAAC
>MJUU01058383.1:63002-74603 GCA_002080025.1 Modiolus philippinarum | reverse complement strand
AGTCTCTACAGATCAAATGTACAGTACATGGTAAAACCAAGTCTCTACAGATCAAATGTACAGTACATGGTAAAACCAAGTCTCTTCAGATCAAATGTGGTAAAACCAAGTCTCTACAGATCAAATGTACAGCACATGGTAAAACCAAGTCTCTACAGATCAAATGTACAGTACATGGTAAAACCAAGTCTCTACAGATCAAATGTTCAGTACATGGTAAAACCAAGTCTCTACAGATCAAATGTACAAAACCAAGTCTCTACAGATCAAATGTACAGTACATGGTTAAACCAAGTCTCTACAGATCAAATGTACAGTACATGGTAAAACCAAGTGTCTACAGATCAAATGTACAGTACATGGTAAAACCAAGTCTCTACAGATCAAATGTACAGTACATGGTAAAACCAAGCCTCTACAGATCAAATGTACAGTACATGGTAAAACCAAGTCTCTACAGATCAAATGTACAAAACCAAGTCTCTACAGATCAAATGTACAGTACATGGTTAAACCAAGTGTCTACAGATCAAATGTACAGTACATGGTAAAACCAAGTCTCTACAGATCAAATGTACAAAACCAAGTCTCTACAGATCAAATGTACAGTACATGGTTAAACTAAGTCTCTACAGATCAACTGTACAAAACCAAGTCTCTACAGATCAAATGTACAGTACATGGTAAAACCAAGTCTCTACAGATCAAATGTACAGTACATGGTAAAACCAAATCTCTACAGATCAAATATACAAAACCAAGTCTCTACAGATCACATGCACAGTACATGGTAAAATCAAGTCTCTACAGATCAAATGTACAGTACATGGTAAAACCAAGTCTCTACAGATCAAATGTACAGTACCTGGTAAAACCAAGTCTCTACAGATGAAATGTACAGTACATGGTAAAACCAAGTCTCTACAGATCAAATGTACAGACCATGGTAAAACCAAGTCTCAACAGATCAAATATACAGTACATGGTAAAACCAAGTCTGTACAGATCAAATGTACAGTACATGGTAAAACCAAGTCTCTACAGATCAAATGTACAGTACAAAGTAAAACTAAGTCTCTACAGATCAAATGTACAGTACATGGTAAAACAAAGTCTCTACAGATCAAATATACAGTACATGGTAAAACCAAGTCTCTACAGATCAAATGTACAGTACATGGTAAAACCAAGTCTCTACTGTACAGATCAAATGTACAGTACATGGTAAAACCAAGTCTCTACAGATCAAATGTACAGTACATAGTAAAACCAAGTCTCTACAGATCAAATGTACAGTACATGGTAAAACCAAGTCTCTACAGATCAAATGAACAGTACATGGTAAAACCAAGTCTCTACAGATCAAATGTACAGTACATGGTAAAACCAAGTCTCTACAGATCAAATGTACAGTACATGGTAAAACCAAGTCTCTACAGATCAAACGCACAGTACATGGTAAAACCAAGTCTCTACAGATCAAATGTACAAAACCAAGTCTCTACAGATCAAATGTACAGTACATGGTAAAACCAAGTATACAGATCAAATGTACAGTACATGGTAAAACCAAGTCTCTACAGATCAAATGTACAGTACATGGTAAAACCAAGTCTCTACAGATCAAATGTACAAAACCAAGTCTCTACAGATCAAATGTACAGTACATGGTGAAACCAAGTCTCTACAGATCAAATGTACAGTACATGGTAAAACCAAGTCTCTACAGATCAAATGTACAGTACATGGTAAAACCAAGTCTCTACAGATCAAATGTACAAAACCAAGTCTCTACAGATCAAATGTACAGTACATGGAAAAACCAAGTCTCTACAGATCAAATGTACAGTACATGGTAAAACCAAGTCACTACAGATCAAATGTACAAAACCAAGTCTCTACAGATCAAATGTACAGCACATGGTAAAATCAAGTCTCTACAGATCAAATGCACAGTACATGGTAAAACCAAGTCTCTACAGATCAAATGTACAGTACATGGTAAAACCAAGTCTCTACAGATCTAATGTACAGTACAGGTAAAACCAAGTCTCTACAGATCAAATGTACAGTACATTGTAAAACCAAGTCTCTACAGATCAAATGTAGAAAACCAAGTCTCTACAGATCAAATGTACAGTACATGGTAAAACTAAGTCTCTACAGATCAAATGTACAGTACATGGTAAAACCAAGTCTCTACAGATCAAATGTACAGTACATTGTAAAACCAAGCAATGGAAAACTGCATTTATTATTGCTCATTCTGGGGTAACCATGAGGCTTTCAAAAATCAGTTATATTCATTATTTCTAGCACTTCCTAGCAAGTTCAAGACGTCGCCTAGCACACGGCTAAATGCCGAACATTGCTACATCCGTTTATCTTTGCTTTTCGGCATCGATGTGGGATCGTCAACACTGGCAAACTTTTCTTACAATCGCCGTTATCTGTTGCTCGATAAAAAAGATTAACAAAACAAAATCACATTATATTAAGAACCACATATCACTCACCGAGTCATTTGCAAAACAATTTGGTAAAATAGTAAGACATGTGTAATATAAAAAATGTGGTCAAAAGAAAAAACGATTGTTATTCACTCCGGAAAGAAGTCATCTCAGATTTTTATCAAATACGACGTATGGCTTTGTATTCATAATTTCTAAACGTTTAAGGAAGAAAAGGCAAGAATTTTCTTTTAATGTTTTATAATTTGCAGACTTTGCATTGAAATTTTTAGGAAACCCGTGTCTCACAATATAAAGGTCAGGTGAGAAGCACACTCGTAGTGGTGCTTACATAAAATCTTCGATGAAACTAACATTTCAAGGAATATACCATCTGCAATGAGCAAATTACACCCAGAGTGGTGTTTACATGAAAACTGTGATGGAACATGAAGTCTATAGTAGAAAAAACGGCAGTAGAATACCGAACGAAAAAGGGAGTGGAATTTACAAAAATCGAAGTCCAAAGACATGGCAAAAACGAGGACACCGAAAACAATGAAGTTAGGACGTCAGACAGATACAAAGCACAGACAAAGAAATCACAACATTCAAAACGAAGGCACTGCCAATGTGAACTCCAGTGAAACTGAGAATGACATTAGGTATTCCGGAAAGGTAAGCATGTCTTGCTCTGTTAACAGCACCAGTCGCACTGTAAATGAGTCAATCTAGCAAAATTCAAATTCGGGAAGACGTGAATCTATTTGTGGTGCACATAATGTCTGATAATATAGAGACTAAGTCAAGTGAGCAGTATTTCAGCTAAAGCGAGATGAGAACAAGCTCATGAATTATTTATTTAAAAAAGTAGAAGGGACAACCAGGGCAATGAGTTTGACTCCACCGGAAAATAGGTAATATGCAGGAGTGGGAGCAGACAATGTTGTCTTCTTTACTACCCAAATGTTTCTCCTTTTTATTCAGCATTAAAGAAGAGTTTTTATACTCAAGAAGTGTTGCGTTTCTTCAGTTTTTATATCGTTGGCGGAAAGGTTTACCGAATTGCAACCTGACTACCCCGCCTAGACAGGGTTTTTCCCGAACCGCCTACTGGCGACCTTAACGGTCAGCACTAAACACAGAGCCCCTGAAACCAAGTAGTGCCAAAGCTTAAATTGGAATTTAAATGAAAAATATGTCTACAGCAATAACTTCAGCAATTAATTACATAATCTTGTGGTGCTTATATGTAATCTATGGTGGAACTTGTGTCTCAAGCAAAAAAAGTCAGTAATAACAAATTACTAATATTGGTGCTTACACGGGATCGGGATCAACACGGGATCGGGATGACTGATTAAACTTATATATGTCTGAAGGTATAACACCAATCACGAGTTTATGTCTGAAGGTATAACACCAACCACGAGTTTCATTTCATAGTGGTGATTATATGGAATCTATGATGAAACTTTGGTCTCTAGCTGTAAATCGACAATAAATAACAATCTCATAGTGGTGCCTATATGAAATCTTTGATGACACTTATGTCTCACTCAATAACGTCAGCACTTGATAACATAGTGTGGTGCTTGTATGGAGTAATTTATGAAATTTGTGTTCAAAGCAACTTAAAAACAACGTCAAAAACAACATACTCACAGTGCTGACTTTGAATCTATGATTAACTTATGTCTCGGGGAACAATGACTACTTATTCAACGTAGTTACTCTATACAATATGGAAAAAGTACATCAGAAACTTTAGCCATCTCACAACCATGGCTTTTCCATATGACATTGTCGTTGCATAAAGCGGAAACCAAAATTCCAACACCCAAGGGAAATTACTCTGAAATGAATAAAAAAAAACGTTATGATTTGATTAAAAGAATTATTGCTTCCTAGAAATCAAATGTTCTGTTGGCTGAATTGCTAAGTACCAATGAGAGTCCTTTTCTCTGAAATTGTGAAAATGAATGTTATATTCTTAAGCGACTTCGTTAATGTGATTGCCTAAGACGATGATAATCTCTACACTTTATTAAATGTTAATATGTTCGTAATATATATAAATACATCGACAATAAATAAAGAAGCCAAAATAAAAAAAGGGAAATAACTTTGAATTCAAAATAAAAACTATCAATAAAAAAGAATTATGATCAGGTACTCTGAAATCATCACAAGATCAACTCCACAGTACCCGTAAAAATCTGGTGGGAGGTTGATTACAAAAATAAACAATTTAACATGTTTTTTTTTCTAACTTGTCCTCAAAAAGCACCAAAGATAAAGTAAAAAGGAAAAATGAAAGGATATGGAGTGAATGTACATGTGCCAAAAATGCACATGATACAAAGAAAACTCCAGTTTATCAAGGACAGGGCTTTTAGTCCTGTCTACATCTTGATGTTGCCTGAGGGTTTTCAACAAGAGGTGAACAATATTCACCCCCTCAAGAATTTATTGATCTAATTGGTTTACAGACAAGTACAATGACATAGCTGTATCTTTTATCAATAGGTATCTGTTCATTTTCGTTGGTTTCAGTAAAATATTGAAACAGTGTACTTTGTACACTCTTTCACACTGTCTTAAGATGTAATATGTGGAAACTTTAATTTATTACTTTTATACTTGTCTTGTAAGAGATTGTCATTTTGCCCTTGGTTATCTCATGTAAACCATCCGATAAATCAATCAAAAAGATATGCTTATTTATTGATAAGTACTGTGTTATACCTGATCAAACATTTTAAATAGCTTTTATTTGCTTTGAACACGTGCGGGTGTTGGCAGGTAGAATCCAGGAAATATTGGTAATCACACCTCTAAGTCTAATTACTTCAACCTACTTCATGTTTCAAAATTTCAAATGTCCCGTATCCAAAATGTAAACATGTTATAATAAACATGACATGTTGATTGGTCCCAAACGTGATGTATCGATGTACATACAGATTCAATTTAATCTCTATGATGCGATTATAATTTTTGGACAAAAAGAACATTTTCATTCCCGCCATATTTGCCAGACATTTGAGAACATAAACTGTAACAGTGCCTGATGGAAATATAATGCAACAATAGCCAAATGGTTAATAAAATTGCCAGCAAATTAAATGGAAAAGGTTTCAATTATGTTTGTTATTGAACTTTGGCAGGTTATTAATTTTCAATTCGACACAAATACAGAAAACATGTTAGTATTGAAGAGCTTGCTATACATTGTGAGTCTTTGAGAATCGTCTCCTTTGGCGTAATATTTCCTTTAGTATAATTTCGAAAATACCAAATGTATTACTGAATTAGAAAATAATCATTAAAACTTTAAATACAGGTTTATCATTCAATTGGGGACAGTATTAGTATATGGGAAAATAAGCATTCAACATAAATAGGACAAAAGAAATCAGTGAAGATTGCATCCAAGAAATAACTGTACATCAATATCACCAAGGAAAAAAATCATCAAAACGGCGAAACTTAAGGAAGTCCAATAATTTACATCAATTATAAAAAAACAACGAAAAACAAGTGCATAAAAAGAAATAATAAAAAAAAACAATGTGGCAAAAACAAGCAAATAAAAAGATAAACAATTGAAAACCAAAAGGCAGAAACAAGCGCATAATAAAAATATTGACAGCAATAAGGCAAAGCAAGCATAAAAGAAAGCAATCGATAAATGTAAGGATGTGGAGTAATTGTACATGAGACAAAGTCTCTACAAATACATGGTAAACACAAGCAAAGGAACAACGCTTTTATTGTTGTTCTTCATCTTGAAGTCACGGTGAACATGAATATGGCAAAACAAGATTTCAAGTGAATAAAAAGAAATAACTGAACATCAATTTTGAAAAAATAAATAAATAAATAAACAAGTGCACAAAAGAAATCACTGACCTTCAACATTAGACAAAGGAAATACTAGTAACTGGAAATTAAAATGGCAAAAATAAAGAAAAAAAACATTGCACATCATAATTGCAAAAAGCATACAAACAAAAACAATAATCATTGAAATCAATGTGGCAAAACAAGGGCAAAAAATAAAAAAAGTAAGTGTTATTGAAAGTAAATATGGCTAAACAAGTCCATTCAAGAAATAATTCAACATCAATATGGCAATGAAATAACTGAACATCAATATTGCAAACCAAATACATAAGAAATGAACATCAATATGGCAAAAGTAAAGCTTCAAAGAAATAATTGAACTTCAAAATAGCAAAACGAGTGCATCAAAAGAAATACATATAACTAAAAATCAATATTGCAAAAAATAAAAATCAGGTACATGTACATAAAAAGAAACAAATAACAAAATACCGAAGTTACTGTGAATTTAGGTTCTGCATATCCGTATTTCGACAACTTATGTCTCATCAGTGAAGATCAAACCAAAACATTGGAAGTCCATTTACCAAAATACGTGTAAAATCTGATAGAGAACAATTTACCAAAATGATCTAAATAGAAAAGCCAAAATCAAGCTGAGGACAGAGCTATATATGCATAAGGGAGATACTCCTTAGATTTTAAGTAATTTTGTAAAATTTAGATATTGCAAGCTTCAATAAAGTCGGTTTTCGGGTCAGCACCGAAGTACTGACTACTGTGTTGGTGAATACCCCCAGGAAATGATTAATATGGCAAAAAAGTGCATAAAAAGAAATTACTGACAGAAATAAGGAAAACATTTTTGCATATTCAGGAATAACTGAATATTATTAGGGAACACAAGTACATAAACAACAAGTGTCAACAAGTGAACAAAAAGAAATAACTGGACATCAATCCTGCAAAAAAAAGCAAGTTCACAAAAGAAATGACTGAACATCAATAAATGGCAAAGAAAAGACTGGACATTATTATTGCAAAAAAGTGCTTACGAAACAAATTATAATAACTTGATATCAATGTGGCAAAATAAGTGCAAAAAATGAAAAAAAAACTTAATACATGGTATCAATAAAATTGAAATACATATAGCGAAAAAAGTGCATTGATAAGAAATAGTTGAATACCGATACAGCGACACCGGTGAATTAAATAAAAAACTGAACATCAATATTGCAAAATTTGTGCATAAAATTATGAACATCAAAATGGCAAATCAAATAACTAAATACCAAAAGTTACTGTGAATTTAATTTCTGCATATGCGCATTTCGACAACTCAAAGAAATAATTTGCATCCAAATGGCGAAACTTAAAAGAAATGCATGTAACTGAACATCAATATTACCAAAAAAGTAAATACAAATAATAAAAATTCACATAAAAAGAAATAAATGCAGATCAATATGACAAAAACAAGTGCACAGAAAAGAAATTATGGTCAGAAATAAGGCAAAACAAGTGCATTTAAAGGAATAACTGGACATCAATAACAGAATCATCGACCCAGTGGTAACAAATAACTAAATTCCGAATTGGCTTTTACATATGACAATTTCGAAAACTTACGTATCTTCAGTGCAGATAGAATCTAAACATTTTGAAGACCATCAACCCAAAGATGTTTTCAAAATGATAGAGGACAAATAAGTAATATGATTTAAATGGAAAGCAAAAATCTGCTAAGGACAGAGCTTTGCGGGAGGGAGATACTCCTCATGGTAGTTCACACTGTGAGTGCCCCGGGTTTGAATCTTGTGTTTTTTTATTTCTGTGCTTTGTAGCTGTCCAACGTCATTGTTTTCTGTGTTCCAGTTTTGACTATGTCTTTAGACTTTGATTTTTGTAAATACTACTCCTTTGTTCCTTCCGTATTCTACTGCCATTGTTTTAAACAAAATTTACAAAAACTTAGATAATGCAAGTTTCAACTTATGTCTCTTCAGTGCAGATAAAATCTTAACATTTTTGAAAACCGATAGGGAACAAATTAACAAAACGATCTAAATGGAAAGCCAAAATAAGCGATGGATAGAGCAAATACTCCTTAGTTTTCAACAAAATTTATAAAAATATATAAAAATATTGCAAGTTTCCAAATAAAATCTGCTTTCGGGTCAGCACCTAAGTAGTGACTACTGCGCTGGTTAATATCAATTGGACAAGAAGCCCACCAGCAGAAGCATCGACCCAGTGATAAAAATAACTAAATACTTAACTTACTGTAAATGTAGTTCTGCATATGGACATTTCGACAACTTATGTCTCTTCAGTGTAGATGAAATCTAAAATGGAAAACCTTAAATTCAAGGACGTTTAAAAGCAATAGAGAACAGATCAACAATATATTCTAAATGGAAAGCAAAAAAAGGGGGCTAAGGATAGAACTTTGCAAGTTTTTCAACAAAATTTACGAAAATTTAAATATTACCTGATTCCAAATAAAATGGGTTTTCGGGTCAGCACCGAAGTTTTGACTACAAGGCTGGTGAAAACCCTCGGGGACTGGAAGGCCACCGGCAGAGGCATCGACCAAGTGGTAACGAAAAACTAAATGTCGATCTTACTGTAAATCTAGTTTGGGAATATGGAGCACAATGCAAGTGCATAAAAGAAATCACTGAACATTAAAACAAAAAAAAATGCATAAAAGGAATCACTGAACATAAATATGGTTTACTGGATTGTTTTTGCAAAAAAAAAATACATACAAAGCAAAAAATAACAATTTGACATCAATGTGGCATAAAAAGAACAAAAAAATGAAAAGGCTTTATATCAAAAAGTGCATCTAAACAAATAGGTTGACATTATTATTGCAAAAGAAGTATAATTCAAAATGCATATATAGCAAACAAGTGCATATAAGAAATAGCTGTATATCAATACAGCAACACAAGTGCATTGAATAAAATATTTGAACATCAATATTGCAAACTAGTGCATAAAAATGAACATCAAAATGGCAAACCAAGTGCATAAAAAAAAATTGCTGAACGTCAAAATTGAAAAAACTTAAGTGCATCAAAAGAAATTCAAGTAACTGAACATCAATACTACAAAAAAAGAATAATAACCCCCACAAAAAAAACACAACAACAGTACAAGTGCATGAAATGAAAAATAAAGAAGCTCAAAAGTTCTCACTATGACGAAAACAAGATTATAGACAGCAATATAGCGAAATAAGTGACTTTACATCAATATAGATAACACAAGTATGCACAAAAAATTAGTACATAAATACGGCGAAAAAAGCATTCAAGTGATTAAAAAGTGCATAATAAAAACAACTCAACATCAAATGGCATCAGTCGCCCATTTTCCAAGAATCTACCGACGGACGACCGAGTATTAATTTTAGCATGCAATAAGTGCGGTCTCAGTGGCGGATCCAGACTTTCTGCTAAGAGGGGTCCCGACCCATAATTTTTTCAAAAGGGGGGCCGTAACCATTTTTTAAAAAAAAAACCCTAGGAATTTTAAATGTTTTCCAAGCTAAGGGGGGCCCGGGCCACCCCGGCCCCGTAAATCATCCACTGGGTCTCAACGAATTTTGTAGAATCATCTATGCACGGTAGTGGTGAATAAATAAGAAATGTGACCCGGAAATTGTCTTTCAATTTACAATGAGCAATATGTTGCGCACGTGGAGAACATATATCATTTTTATAGAAGGAAGCATGCCCAGTGGTTACTTTTATTTGGCATGCACTTAATGTGTTTTTCATTGAGTTTAATTTGATTTACACGTACTTAAAAACATTCTTTAAAACACGAAACCGCTAGAACATGCGTTGTGGATAACAAATAATGCATTTGCGCATGTTTGGAATGTTCTTAACATGCATGAAAACGTTTAATCCAACGACATTTGACAGTTACACGCATAATCTTCTTACTACCACCCAGTTAGACCATTTGTTTTGTTTACCTAAAGAATTCGTTTGAAGTGGACTGCTCCCAATATATCTTTCTCCTTAGAACATGTGGTACACAAATCTAAAAGTTGTTACAATCATTCCATCTTGGGCTATGGATTTTTGTCCTGTTTAAAAATTTCAAAGCTTAAAAATTTTATGTTTAAAGCGCTGCGACATTCAGCATTGTACCTCACATTGTAAAAAAAATCTGCACTGGTATTTGTTTTCCCTTATTCTTGAAACAGTTTGCACAATTGCAACCCCCCCCCTCCCAGAAAATTATATAGTTTCGTCTGTCAAACCAAACAATTATTTTTTCGATGAAAAATGGACATGAGAATATTTTTGAATTCGCTTAAAAATATCTACAGTCAATATCTTTTACTTACATTAGATACACCTTGATCTTAAAGAACAAAGATTAACAAACTTGTTCCCGTCTTGATATATAAAATAAACAGAGAAAACAATGTAGCAAAAATTTTTAATTGAAGATGAGGAGCATTTCTTTTTTCCATTGTCAAAAGAATGAATCATTAAGTAAAGATTTTTTTTATCAAAATGAAAAATATGAATCCACAATTGATGGAAAAAAATACAAGTAGATTTTTGGAAAATATTTTGTTGTCTGATTGTCTTATGCACCTTGCTGCCCTTTCATTCAAAAGTCACTAGCACTGAGGAAAGTGGACTCAATATAGATGCATAATGTTTATTGTTCTAAATGTATATATGTTTTATTGTTTATAATTGTTTGTGTTTTGTATATGTATGCTGTCAATCCGCAAGGGTAAAAAGTAGCATTAATAAAGTCATTAACTTGATATAGCTGAAATATTGCTCAGTGGACGTCAAACATTATTCAGTCAATCAATCAATCAATTAAAGAACAAAGAAAAATGTAAGTCTTGTTAAAATAAAACGTTGAGGATGAAATTCACTTCTTCTTTACAGATCAATACACTATTTGGAAAAATTGAAAAAATAAAACCAAATGATGAATTAATCATGTTAATATAAACTTACATGCTATGGGTATACAGCCATAGACTTGTTGCAAATTTTTCTTTTTATTATAAAAATGCGTATACATTGCTTTATTCTGAAACTGTATTACTATCAAACCCTTATTGTAAGTAGATATAGTAAATGGATGTTTGTTTTTGAAGAACATGCATATTTTCACAATAAAAATATACAGGAAGACTTGCAGCAAGCCTATATAGTTCAGCCATTACGTGTCAGTGAATCATATGAACGACAAATATACACTGTATTGCATGTATAGATGTAATTGTATGCTACACCCCCCCCCC
>MJUU01058383.1:51996-62251 GCA_002080025.1 Modiolus philippinarum | reverse complement strand
TTTTGATCAGCGGTCGAGGAGGAGTAGTGAATACCAGTCACAGATGGCCATCGCAATATTTGCATCATATTGTTTGCATTGAGCCACAATGTAAAAAGTCCAAAACATGTAAAGTAAGTATTGGAAAACAAAAAATTATAGTGCACATCTACAATGTGATATTGAGCCCCTGCATATATAAGCTTCATAAATTTCCAATCAGTGGTTAAGGAAGGGTTGTGGATATCAGGTGGTCACCATATTGTTTGCATAGAGCTACAATAACAAAGTCTAAAACGTGTCAAAAATCTTGAAAAAGGAATTAAAAGTAAAACAATAAACAAGTTCATTACTACAATGGCCGATTTCCACCCTTAGAGGACCTTGTCCCAAAGTTACTTAATATCACTTAAATCAATTAAAATTATTATTTGTTTGTTGTCCAACGGTTTGATAAAAATCTTGTAAACATGTAAGTTTTCAGTTTATTATCTGTAAATAAATTTGATCAAGTGATTAAATCATGACATATCAGGTTTGTAACTTCAAAGATATGGATAAGCACATGCTGTCTACCATTTTGACAACTTATATCTAAAATTCCAACATTCCGAAAATCAGGGTATTTGATCGCATGTAATGTCTAACAATTAGTTAAACTGAAACTTGATTGGAATATTAAAATTGTTTGTTCTACGGACTTGCTACAAGTCCCTCTGTAATTATTTGTCCCTTTAATTTTTTTTTTTGCTATAAAATGCACAGTATACTATCTACACTTGTTTACTATCAAACAGTGTACACTGGGACAAATAATTTACAGAGGGACTTGTAGCAAGTCTAGTTGTTCTATATGTCTAGTTCATTCCGGGTTTTGCGATACATGAATGATCTATAATTAGCCATAGCGGATGAATTTCGCAAGTTTCTTCAAAAAAATATTTTATTTTGTTATCACATTGAAATATGGAGCAAAATATAATAGACGTTTCTAAAAGGCACTGGGTTCGATCATTTTTTTTCTGGTAAAAAAAATCAAAAGCTAGTGTACTCTGGCTATTAATGATCAAACACGTTTTCTCATAACAATAATGGATTCCCCAACTGTAAAAGTATCCCCCTACTGTGGCGATTGATGTGTATTACACATTATTCAAGGGGGAATTACAAGGCGAGTCCCGTTAAATTAAACTGTTATTTCTTAATGACCCTAATGGTCCTTGTTGACAAACATTACGTCATGCCATTTCGATACATAAAGTGGTGTTATGACATAATATCTCGTAAATTTAAACACAATCATAATTCCGATCAACGCCCCTGGGATCAATCAATTACTGAATACATCGACAAACATGTTTTGAATGAAATTAACAACTATATGATCAGTTTCAAAAAAATAAATTTTGAAAGAAAACCGCTTAGTTTTCAGAGTAAGTATGCCAGTACAATCAAAATCCGCAAATAAAAAAATTCTCCAAGAGCCAAAATGGACAATTACATTTACTGTTATGAGAAAACGTGTTTGGTCATATTTTATTTGTTTCCCGGAAGCAGATGTTTGTATCAATTCTAATGATAGTTTTTGTTGACGATCACTTTTTAAAATCTTTTTATCTGATAACGTTTTCTTTCTAACCACTAGAGGCATTTTCCCACGACTGAATACAATAGTTTAAATTCCAACGGGCACACGGCTAGTTTCGCGATAAGGTAGTCGCGAGACGTATATAAAACTCTTTGTTAATCACGGTCGTTTATCATAGGGTCATGTTTACATACCTTTACCAAACAGACGTTCGTACCTGGGAGGCGGGGTTTTCCCACACTTTTGCACCACTGCCAAATAATCAAAATGGCACGTGGAGCTATTTAACCATGTTTTGATTGACATGCCGATACATCAGTTTTTGAACAACCACCTGTCGCTAACCAATGAAATTCCAGCAGGCACGAGACCCTTACCTTTGATCCTAAGAATACTGGATTTTGATTGGTTGAATGTAATGGATTCTATCCGTGAGAAAGTTTGTTGAAATGCCATCACATAAAAGATCAACATGTGGCCAATCGTATAAATAGCATGTAAAGTTAAAACTGCGACAATTATTTTTCACACTTGCCTCGACTAGAATACAAATTAGAAATTGGAATAGTTAAAACAGTAATTCAAAATGTCTGTAAATATGGATAATCAAAGTGAGAAAGACAAAAAGATTTCACTTAGAAAGGTAAATAACAATTAATTCCTTGAATTTGAGATGACATGTTAATTAAACTATTAATGATAATGTAAATTCGGAGTTTTTTAAAAATATATTTTAAAGTTTATTGCGAAAGCTCATCAGAACTAGTGTTAGTTTTTTGTACATATACCAACTATCATTCGTAACCGAATTTGAGTAATGTGTTTATTTGTTGTCATATAATAATCTTCATTGCAAAATTACATCCCTTGGGGTCATAGCAATACAAAACGATACATATATACAATATACAATGAACAATTGGTTAACAGTTTCGTTTTGCTCCTGACTTAATCATGGTTGTTATACGTTATTGGCAATTTGCCCTTCATGGGCCCATGAAATCTTATCTATCATCTTATTATCTCTATTACATGCCTTTGATCCTTAATTAAGTGTAAATTATGCATTTTTTTACAAAATGGAAAAAAAAAATGAAAAGAGAATGATGCTTAAATGAGTTCTCTTATTATTTCAGACAAACAAGCCTATTATGGAAAAGAGACGACGGGCAAGAATTAACAGTTGTTTGCAACAGTTGAAAACATTGGTGTTAGAAGCCATGAGAAAAGATGTAAGTATATTTTTTGTGCGACCCAAAATACAATGTTTTAATGAAGGGGTCTAATATGACCATCTTGAGCAGTGCGCTGTTGCAATTTTATGTAACTATTCTATATGGTGTAAATTAGTACAAACAAGCAACTTTGATATAGTTTGCCGATTATACATATTAGATTTCGAGTTTTCCTCCCTAATGCATACTTTAGGGTAATAATAATAAAATAATAATAACCAAATTACGTGAGAGGGTGGAGTATTTATCATCAAGATAAAACGCACATCAAAAGTACAAACAAATCGAAGTTGATATGTGATTGTCAGTTCGTGATAAAACCGATTTGTCATTTCCACATAATACATGTTTCTTGTACTTTACATAGATCTTAATTACCTTAATTAATAATTAATATTTGTGTAAATGTTGTGGTGGGGTGTGAATTTGCAGACTCATTCTGATTACATCAGTAATTTAAACAGGCCCTTAGTTCTGCCATTGATTAACCATATCAAATCCGATTGATAAGTATTGGGACATAGTTTAATTTTAACAATGTATGGTCACGCGCCTTCTTTCACGGTAACGTGCTGATATATTGGAATGAAGGACAACACTCGATGCTTTGATTTTATCATTTGTATCATGTTTTAAATTTGTTTTGAACATTTAGTTTGATATGTCAAGTACGCGTACAATGAGATTGCTAAAAATGTACAATGAACTAGCTAATAATATCGGTAACCGCATGTGATCTAAAGAGACATCGCTAATTTACCACATGCCCGAAGCCAATAGAAAAATAAAGATATATACGTAAATGACATTGATATCAGATTTTAACTTGAATATTTATACTTAAATATTTTCTTATTTATTTTTAGAGCTCCCAATATTCGAAATTAGAGAAAGCAGATATTCTAGAAATGACTGTAAAACACCTTCGTTCGATGCAACGTCAACAAATGTCGTCTGCCATTGCCAATGATCCAACAGTGATGAACAAATACCGATCAGGATTTAACGAGTGTACAAATGAAGTTATGAGATATTTAGGAAGTGTTCAAAATGTAAATGAGGACGTTAGAAATAGACTTGTTAACCATTTATCCTCATGTTCACAAACAGTCAATGCAACAACGCAGACTGCTCAGTCACAGTCGCAGCCGATAAACATTCCACAGCAACAGTTACAATTGTCACAACAGCAGACGACAGTCCGAGTTAACGGCCTTGATACTCAGTCAATCAACCAATCACAAGTTATTAGTCAGTCAATTAATCAACAAACAATAGTGCAGCCTCAGAGATTTATTCAGTTATCGCCTGCTCCAAAAACTCAGATTTCCGGTGCTTTTCAAATAATTCCAGGAAACGGATTGAACGGTCCCGTCGCATTGTATGTTGGACAATTAAATGACAATGAATGCAGTACACAAACAAGTGTGCCAGTGCTATCTTTCCAGACATGCCCAGTGCAACAAGAAAATGTAAAAGTGATTTCGTCAGCCACCACGCCTCACAACAAGGAGAACTTCAGTTGTATGGACTCTAAAAGTTTACATTACGAAAATCCAAACACGCCAAAAAATTTGGACTTTGTACGCAATCATCAAATTCATTGTGGACCAGTTAATATGAACATGTACTCAGAAAAACTATGGAGGCCATGGTAACCATGGAGTTTGAAAAACTAAAAAAACTTTGTTGAACTTTTTTAATGTTTTGTTATTCGTCTTCCAATACAAGTGATAATTTTGATACCAACGAAATAAGTGCTTATTTGTTACACGTTTATGAATTGTTATTTTTGACATATTTTAATAATGAAGGTTATTCACTATTAAAATTTAAATAATTTTATATAAATTGTTAATTTTTATTTGTTGAGTTGATACAATTATCCACATCAAATAACATACTTTTAACATTATTTGGTATCGCGGAAAGGATGTAACTGGGGAACTAAAATTCAGGTTGTAGCTCTAGACTGTATCTTCTTACTCTAGCTGTTTTTAGCACTATAAACTTGTACTTGCGTTCTCCTGATGTGGTAATATAAATGAGACTAGCAATTCGCCGTTCCAGAAACTGAGGAGTTGTGGGTACAGTGTTTGTATTGTACGAGAAATCGATTTTCAACCAATGACATTACGTTATTTACGTTCTTGACCAATCAAAATATTTGGGTGTACACTCTGCCCATAATGCTTTAGTTTCTGAAACGGTGAACTAACGTTCACCCGCAATTTG
Source organism: Modiolus philippinarum (assembly GCA_002080025.1). Lineage (NCBI taxonomy): Eukaryota > Metazoa > Mollusca > Bivalvia > Mytilida > Modiolidae > Modiolus > Modiolus philippinarum. The sequence continues at coordinate 57,214 of MJUU01058383.1, read as the reverse complement.
GTCAAATAACAAAATATCAAAGTTACTGTAACTTTATTGTCTGTAGATGGCCATTTCGACAACCTATGTCTCTTCAGTGCAGATCAAATCAAAACATTTTGAAATCTTTCAAAGAAAACCAAAAATTACTTCCTTTTTGAATTATGAATATCGATAACACGTGTCTCATCAATCAATTCAAGCTCTTTCTTGTAACAGCATCCACTCCCTTACAGTACTTACTTATATTGAAATGGTTAAACAATTTGGCTTCTAGAATTGCATATACGTAGACAAATGTTACCCTCAATAGATAGAGCCATTACTTTTATGTTTGGCTCTATCTCTTGCAGATTACATTTTTATTTTGATTTCGTTCGTCTTTAAGTATGGTATTGATGCAAAATCTAGAATCTGAATTTTGATTTTAAGGACTCGAACTTTTGATAAAATTGACGTCTATGCAGCATCATATATGTTCAAGACAAGAAGGTCATTGTTCCTGACTTTCATGATGACAATTAATGTTCTTTGGGGTAACTAAAAAGTATATTAATTGTCACAATAGTCATTTCTAGGATTGTCAGTCTTGGTTTTGGTCGTTTTGCATATTTGAGGTCACTTCAAAATTTTCTTGTTGCATGTTTTGATAACCGGACAACTAATTTGGCGGAGATTTTGGAATGTACAGGAAAGAAATGACTTCTCGTTCGATCAGTACGAAAGCACCATTATTGGTACTTCACTTGTCATTAATTTAAGTATAGAAGAATTTATTCAGATGACATCATTTTTTATATTCTAATTCATAGACAACGAATACCGTAGCAAAAAGGACGGGAAAAATATATACATGCATTTATTCTGTGTCCATGCTCCATGTGAAGAGAGTATTTCTGTATTTCTTGGTAGTCGGGTTTTTCCTGTTTGAAATTCTAGTTGAAGGCCAATTCAGATTTTTTAAACTTGAGCAATACAAAAACCTATCGGTGTTTGGTATATATACATGCCCATTCCAACTATTTATGTCATTCATGCAGCGTGAAATATAAAAGTCTGTGAAAATGGAACGATATTGTTGATAAAAATAATAACCCTGCAATCCAAAGAAATACGTGAGCACATGAGATATTTTCCAGGAAGGAAATGGGGTTCAGCCAACAAATAACAGTAAACACCTACAATGGCCGAAAACTACAATCACATGCCACAATCCACAGGGAAACCGCAACAGAAAAAACGCATAACAGACTAGAAACACAATCGGACGGACTTGGCACCGGTACTAGCAAAAGCTAGTTGTAGGGCTAACCTCCTCTTTCTCTATCTCGTTTCCCTATAGTGTAATAATCAAACGAATAAAACCTAAAACAGGTAGACTACTAACTCTGTGACCACTATCTTGAAAAACAAAGAATATGACAACACGTAATTTAGAAAGATGGGTCAAAGAGTGGTCGCCGCTAAACTGTCACAAGAAACTGAGACTCAAAGCCTGTTTTCTCAGTATCAGTAAAAAATAACAAGATCATTTGAAGACAGAGTTTTGCAAAGGTTTTCAACAATTTAAGAATTAGGCTTTCATTCTTGTAAACATTTTCCTGTCGGCGTAATATACAGTATACGTCGGCAGTATACGTAATATATAGTATACGTCGGCAGTATACGTCGGCGTATACTGAATAAAGGCATCTAAGAGGATCCAGCAATCCAACTATATATACAGATACTTCAGTTTGAACGAAAACATTTTGATAAATACAAACAATTATATGAAATCCAGAACGATTCGTCATACCTTGATATGTTTTTTAAAATACATAGTCCAAACACTATCTGCATTGTATCGGTTTCACAATTAGAGTTACTTCCCTTATCGTTGAGGGAGATTTCTCCCCACAAAACTAGATATTTGAACGACAATAAATTCAAAATTTTCATATCAATTTATGTATTTGCAGCGTGAGTTACCATGATAACGATTCTGATTGTTTTTCAGACTTAAGATATTGTATTTTTAAAGGGTATAGTACTGAAATTTTGGGATGACTAGGCTGATGACACCCATCATAGTCCGTCAGCTAATGTATTGGCCTAGGTCGTAATAAAATTAAAAAGAAAACAAAATTGCATTTTAGTGCTACAAGTGGCAATTTTATTAATTATGATGTCTCACTGGATGCAGATAAAAATAAAACATTTGGAAACGATGTTTCAAAACTGTTCGAGAGAGAGAGCAAGAAAATTAATTTTTATGGAACTTTGTAATTCAAAATTTATGGAAAATGATCATCATTGTACTCCAGATCCAAGTCTCACTTTAATACATTTACTTCATGGTCTTGCAAAGTAGTGCATCTGCCCGAATCGGAGGGCTTTGACACGAGGTTGTAAGTAATAGTCCGTCATCTCGGTAAATTAAGAAAAAAAAAAAAAAAAAGAACTTCGGTGACTTTGTATCCATTTTATGTTTGGTATATTCCAAGAGTATCTTCTGAGTAACAGAGGTTTCGGTAAAATAATGTGAACAGTTGTATTCATAAAAGGCAGTCACGGCCACCAATCGATCTAAATCACAGCCAATACTATGACGAGAAAAAGTTTAGAGGAACGTCCGGATACGATTTGGAGGAACCGTACAGAATGGTAAACAAAGCTCTTTTTTGGTGTCGTGCGATGTTATGAAACATAAATTTCAAAAATTAAGAATGTCATCATACCCTTCTAAGATTAACATGTTATGAAGCAAAATAACTTTTTATTCTGTTTAATTTGTGACTATAGAGCATTTGGCAATAAGAGGGGATCAGATACTAATATTTCGGTTCCGATTGCCAAACGTTCTACATCGATTATTACCCAATAAATTGAGAAGATATTTTTAAAACATTACAAGGGAATCGTCGGAGGGTATGATGACATTCTTAGATTTTTTAAATCGTGCTTTAAAACATAGCAAAAAAAAGAGTTTTGTTTACCATTTTTAAGGTTTCTCCAAATCATATCCGGACGTTCCTCTGAACTTTTTCTCGTCATAGCATTGGCTGTGATTTAGATCGATTGGTGGCCGTTGCAGTAATCGGTCCTCAAGAGAGTCATAATGATTTTTTTAAAATATACTCTTGGTCATGAATATGGAATATTTTTTTTCTGAGAATGCCCGAGATATTTAAGGGCTGTATGTTTTTTTAAAACAAATCAAATTATCCTTTGAAAATCGCTGAAATTATCAATTAAATTATTCTTGTACACCATGGGCAGCGAAAATTGTTTTTTAGAAAATATTTGTATACCTAATATTTGATTTAAAAAATGTCCCATTTTCACAAAAAATTGGGTTGCAGAACGGGTTGAAGGATTGATCTGAATCAAAGACATTTAGAAGTCTATTTTTAAAGCTAAACTCTTTACTTGTGAATAATGCTTCCAAACTTCAAATTTTGGCTACGAAAATACGAATATTCAATATTTATGACCAAATGTATATTTGATTAAATATATAGCCTAGTTTCCTTATGATTTGCAAATTAGTTTTAAATGTTGTTTAATGAGGTCGGGAGTTGGCTTTCTTTCCCGGCGCAACAGTTTCAAAGCTCTGAAAAATGGAAGATGCCTTGCGATATTATTTTTTAAATGGTATTTCAGTGTCCATCATTTCTAACTTTTCTTGCCTTTTTTCATTGCTTAAAAATGGAAAAATTCTTCCGGACATTATAAATTAAAACATCCGGTAATGATTTATTCAGTGTTTTCATTTATCCGGTTAAGAACCCTTATCAAATAAAAATGATCAAATTGAACGTAAACAGAAATAGAAATTTTTATGAACTTTAATTTATTTTTCTCATGAATTTTCCTTAAAACCTTTCACTGGTGTCATGGCAAATATTTAAAGAGGACGAAAACAGCCAGTATCGAATTTAGCGAGCCACCCCTTATCATTCAACCTTTGTTGATACGAATACAAAGAGAAAACGAAAATTATATTTATTTAAGGATTCCCTCGGAGCAATTTGACTTAAGCCCTTTACTCGTTATGTCCTTTTAAGACCACCAAACATTGTAAACTCAAAGTAACATTAAAGATTAAACGAAGTACAAGTACAAATAAACATTTTTTAAAAACATTTTAATTTGATTTTTTACGAGATATGAAAACAGAGAGAATTGCAACGTTGAGTAACAGTGTCCATAATTAAAGACTATTGAATCACAGAAAGGCTTTCTCGGGAAACATCTGTAGTAAATCCTTGTAACATTGAGACGAAGGGAGTGTCTATCCTACTCAAAAATACATCTAAAATAGGTATAATTCTAACCAAAAGATCGACGGAACAAGACCCTGTTTTCATTTAACTGAAAACAACATAATTTAACTATCTTGTAACAGTCGCAAGAAAGTTATAATTTGCATAAATTAAGCGCATTCCTGTAAAATTACGGCTTTGGTTTACATTATAATACAAAAGAAATCTTAAAAATTCCATAAATAGACAAGCCTTCGTGTGGATTGTTTTCGCCTGACAGGGGTGAGGCTAACCTCTACACATAGAACATAATGCACTTTTATACAGCACTCGAATTACAAAAGTTATCAACAGGATGATTTCGATAATCACTTCCGATAGATGAAATTACTATAACTTTATATTCTGGACCATTTCGACGACTTATGTTTCTTCAGTGCAGATCAACTTAAAACATATGGAAAACCCTTAACAAAGAACCAACATAATCTAAACAGGAAGCAAAAACCAGCTTTAAGGACATGCAGAGCGTTGAATGAGGGAGATAATCCGTCGTGGATTTTGCAAATTTCCAAATAAAATCTGAATGCATGCATGACAGACCAAATTTAAAGCCATACTCCTAGAATCATCTTTTTGTAGGAACATTGCAATACATACACGAAGCACGTTCTTTATCCCATCGGTTGCTGCTAAATTGACAACAAGCCCAAGCATCAAAACAGAGTGCGTTGCAACAAACTTTAATGTAAAACTGTAAAACAGTGGATAACGGGAAACATCTACAATGGCTGAAAATTACAATCACATGCTACAATATGCTAGGGAACTACACAGGAAAAAACACAAATAAGACAAAAGACAAATGTAAACACAAATGAACTCGGGACAGCCGGACTTGGTACCGGCACTAGAAAAAAACAAGAGGCTCTGAAGAGCTTGTATCGCTCACCTGGTCCTTGATTAACATAGACATTTTATGTTAAAGAGCC
>MJUU01058383.1:40479-51913 GCA_002080025.1 Modiolus philippinarum | reverse complement strand
AAAAAAAAACAGTTTTCTTTTCAGGGGTCAACATAGAGACTATTTTGACCAAGTTTAGTTCCATAAGCTAAGTAGTTTAAGAGGAGATCTTTGAATGTGTTTTCCCATAGGGTCCAATGTAAAAACTAAGATCCCCGCTGGCCGCCATGTTTGATATCGCGCTGACCTGAAAAACACCTTTTTGCAAGGGACCATTCATTAACTATTAGGGCCAAGTTTTGTTCCAATTGGCTCTGTAGTTTCAGAGAAGATCTTTGAAAGTGTTTTCCCATAGGGTCCAATGCTAAAACTATGTTTCCCGTTGGCGGCCATCTTGAAAATCGCACGGACCTAAAAAACACCTTTTTTGTAAGGGACCATCCAAGGACTATTGTGGGCAAGTTTGGTTCGAATTGGCGCAGTAGTTTCAGAGAAGAAGATCTTTAAAAGTGTTTTCCCATAGGGTCCAATGTTAAAACTATTTTCCCCACTGGTGGCCATCCTGGAAATTGCGCGATCCTGAAAAACATCTTTTTTGTAAGGGACCACCAAAGGCCTATTGTGGCCAAGTTTGATACCAATTGGCTCAGTAGTTTCAGAGAAGAAGATCTTTGAAAATGTTTTCCCATAGGGTCCAATGTTAAAACTATGTTTCCTGCTGGCGGCCATCTTGAATATCGCCCTGACCTGAAAAACACCTTTTTTGTAAGGGCCATCTTGGAAATTGAGCGGACCTAAAAAACACCTATTTTGTAAGGGACCACCCAAGGACTAATGTGGGCAAGTTTGGTTGCAATTGGCTCAGTAATTTCAGAGAAGAAGACCTTTGAAAGTGTTTTCCCATAGGGTCCAATGTTAAAACTATGTTTCCCGCTGGCGGCCATCTTGGAAATCGCGCGGACATAAAAAACCTAAGGGACCACCCGAGGACTATTGTGGCTAACCTTGGTGCCAATTGGCCAAGTAGTTTCAGAGGAGAAGATCTTTGAATAAAAAGTTTACGACGGACGGACGGACGACGGACCACAGACGACGGACGCAAAGTGATGGCAAAAGCTCACCCTGGCATAGCCAGGTGAGCTAACCAGTGGTAGGGTTAACTGGTTTATAGCTATTCAAACATCCCCTTTATCTTTCCCGTTTCCCTATAGTGTCATAAACATACGAATAAAACCAAATACAGGTAGATTACCAACTCCATGACCACAAACCTGAAAGGAGAGAAAATGACTATACTTGGCCAGTAATGGTTCAAGCGGTGCTTGCTACTGGTTTGTTTATTCCGTTTACGAATTACAAAGATATCAAGTACTTACGATCATTTTCAGTCCTTTGTTTGTAACGTCGATAAAACGAATGGTTTACCTGTTTTAAAACACATGAGTTCCTCTTCGCATGCAGAGATCAAGCATCAGTACACTGTAACGCAACGATTTTAATTCAATATTTTATTGCGCTCTTCCCTTAATTAATATCTTGTTATTAATTTTCAGTTAGTACATTTTAAATTGTACATAATTTATAAATACTTTGTGGCCATACTGGGTATGTTTTCATTTATTTATTCATTGGGTCGGAGATCAGGGCAGTAGTGTCCCACGACTTGTATATACTGGTATTGGGACATCAAACACAAAGGAGCGATCTTAAACGTATGCAAGCATTCATTGAATTACATCACTTACTTCAATATGCAATTAATTCCCATGGATAGGATTTTATTTTCACATGGAATATTAATTCATGATTTATGCTTGTTTTATTTTCATTTAAATGTATTAGTACCCAATAAAATTCATAACATTAGAAATTGTCAAAAAATTTTGAAGGAAAAAAATCGTTTAAAGACATTGCACATATTTGACATGAAGATGCCGTTTTTGTTATCAAACGAAAAAATATCCCTATTCTATAGATCATAATTATTTTTTTTCATCAAACGAAATAATTCACGTGGCATAAATCAAAATTACATTTATAAAGATTAAATTATTGTGTAATATATAATATTTAGTTGTGTCATGAAGTGCATTTTACGTGTTTTATTAGAGTCTGGAAATAAGTACAACGTCAGCATGTTCCGCTTCACTGATTACATCCATCATAAAATCATGGAAAAGTAAGACGGAAATTTTTAGATGTGAACTCTTGCGTAATTGAAGGCGAAATAATTGCCTGAAATACAAGTAATCGGGAAAGGCTGATTCCCTTACAAATGGAGAAAGTAAATATCTTCAAAAAATTAGACTATTTGTTAACTTGAAGTGTGCATATAACTTTTCCTACAAAACAACTGTTTTACTAGATTTTAATTGACGAAAACAATTAACCTTGAGCGATACAAATAAATAAAATAAGATCACCCTTAGTTCAACAGTATTAAATTAGTGCCCCAATAGATGTATTGATCTTTTCTGTATAAAAACTTTTTCGGTGACAACAATAAGCTCAAAATTTTACGACAGGATATGGAGTAAATGAACATGAGACCATAACACATATGTTAACTCCAACTGCAATGTATTACAGCTTGTAATTAGCGCATCCATGGAACATCTTTCATGTTAATGAATTTTGCGCAGAATTAAGGTTAAGAGAAGGCAAAAAAATGTCCCCTTTTCTGGGACCCTTTTTACGAGGGACGAATGTACCGGTACTTGTCTTTCAATATAATCAAATAATAAGTCTAATAAACAGAAAAGCTGAAATTTGACAGAGAGCAATATGGCTCCATGCACCACTCTATATAGCCAGGTTCATACACGCAAAATTCTTTTATTCCAGTTTAAATTACATAAATGATACATTGTTTATAATATATATATTTGTTACATCGCATCGCCCTAAGAGACAGCTGCAAGAACACTTTGCTAGTTATAGTTTTATATCTGTTGACCATCGCGCATCCACGAGTAGTGAGACAAATAGATGTAGCGTTTTTCGACATACAAATAGCAATAAATCTCTCCCAAACCGATTCTAGGGGTTTTCTTATCTTACTATGAGATATGAGCAAAAATCATGGGACTTCAAGATGAGGAACAACGAACAATCAAAGCAGTTTTTTCATTGCTTGATTTTTCACGTATTTGTAGAGTTTGTTTGGTCATTACTTTTAGCAGCGATTCAGTCTTGCTCATGCAGTATAAGAATAAGAGTAAAAAATATTTTATTCACCAATCACGGGCCCATAATAGGCAAAGAATTAGACAAAATAGCAATGAGTAAGTGAGAAAACATTATATAACAAAAGGAAAAGATAACATGTCTTACGGCAGGTCCAGAGCCAACCAAATATTGAATATGCATATTATATACTAACTATAATAACAATACTGATATAACTAAATAGTAATTCCGATAGGGCTAAACCTTCTCACGTTAAGACAATTGTTAATAAATGCACAAAACTGTTTAAATAAATTTTTATTTGTAAATAGCCAAATAAATTTACAAGATAAATTCATATTTGTCTCCGTGACTGCCTTATCAATTAGGGCTTAAAACATCCGTCTTTTACGATTCATTGATTGTTTTTCGATAGATATCAGTGCCTCCTTGATGAAAAAGTTGAAATTTCGCCTTGACCCTTGGTTCAAGCTTTTAAATTTAATACTTAGATGAATATTTCTTTTCATTTTCTACGACTTTTCAATAGCAATTGGTATTCAGTTGCTACCGGACATTTCCGCAATGAAAGAGGTTGTTATGCGCGCCATGAGCAAGTTAACCCAACACTCTTCAGAAATGACTGTACCATGTCATGGTCATTGCAGTATACAATTTTTCCGGTAGTTTTTGCATGCACAATATTTTTCGCTTTTTGGATTTCGGTCCCTGACAATTTATTTATGGTACCTGACGAATCTTTATGGTATTAGTTTACCGTTATTTCATTTTGGGTACAATATCGTCATCGGCCATAGTTTTTAGATTTTGTATGTGTTCTATAACTTCGATTTGTACACAACCTGTAAGGAATAAAACGCTGTCTACCATTATAATAAAACACGTTGAGATCATCTTGTCTTGTCATTACGTGTGTAGAATGAAATTGATTACAAGAGAGAAACTAATTTGAGTATTTTAAACTTCTAATTTCACACCTGGTGAAAAGAGTAAGCGTGAGAAAATTGAAGAAAATCTTAAAAATCAGCAGGTAGAGTGTTTGTTCTTTCAATACACTGATTTTCCATTTGAGTCTAAAATTTATTTTGATTAAAAATAAACATTAAATTGTTTTGATAAGGCTCTCGTGTTAATACCCGAGTTGGCAAAGCCCTGTTATGGTCACTATGAAGTATTCAAAATGTCAGTCAAAGTGGTCATCTTGAGTATTGTTATTCCAGATTTTTAAATAGATGAGCGAAATTTTATTAAAAATGTCATGCCCCAAAAATATGTTTGAAATGGAGATGGTCAAAAAGTCATAAATCATGTACCTGTCATATTTGAATATTTTAATGCATTTATTGATATTATCTTCTAACAATCCATCAAACATGGATGACACTATAGACACAAAACTTAGTGAACTTGAAATGGTGGTCAAGACCTGTACTCTGTGGAGCATCTCAGACACCACGACCTCATATGACATATACATAAATTTTCATATTAGCTTTAAGCAATTTAAATGCTCTTTTGTCCTTGCCTTCACTTTGATACACATAAGTACGATTTATTTTGAAGCATTTACATGTATGTCCGATGAAACTGTTTTAAGCCATTTCAAGATTATTCCATGGAAGAAAACTACTTTGATATACTTTTCAACGTTTTATTTTTTAACTTTATTTTGCCAAGCCAATGTACGTACATCTACATGTATCCACTTGATCCCCCGCACTTACACAATCATAGTTTCCCATATATATTTCGATGTGGTTCTTGATAAAGTAAGAATTTTCAAACCCGAGGCAAGAATTTTGTATCTGTGTCTTTCATTTCTGGTAAAAAATATTATATTCTTTTTTTTCTTGCTTAGGACACTGGTGCTTTTGTCTGGCAACGGATGACAGTTATTGTAAGAACGCGTCGCCATTAAATTTAATGTTTGTTGACGATCCAGCATCTATGCATCTTAATATGACATGAATGTGGTAGTGTTTGACAATTAGCAATGATTTCCCGCTCAAAGTAGTGCTAGGGACCGTCTTGAACTTACTATGAGGTATATGAGCAAAGCTCATTGCTGAAGACCTCATGATGATTTCAAGATGGAGAACAACAAAATAGCTTCCATATCTTAATAATTACATTTCATGAATATTCATTTGAATTCCGTCAGTTTGATAGGTGAACATCGATCACGTGGCATATCAACGTCATGAAACACATTTGACCACGTGTTCACGTGGGGGATGCATTTGTAAAAGTAGAATCCCCAATGTACATGATGCACTTCCCTGTAAATAAAGTTGTTTTTTTATATTTCTGATTGAAAATGTAATTATAAGAATTTAATGCATTATTTTGAAGTTTCATAGGGACTATGAAAGGGTTGACCGGGCGCACATTTTCAACATGAAGCGCTACCGCGCCTCATTAAAAATGTGCTTCGGTCAACCCTTTCATATCCCAATGAAACTTCAAAATAATGCATTCAATTCTTAAATTATTATTATGTATTTGTAGAGACTTTGTTCGATTTGCATTTACACCATCTTCTTTCATCGATACAAATACATGTAGCAAGAATGATATTTGCAAACAATATTTTTAGAGGGTTTTTTTTTCATCTAGAACAATAAAATATTTATCAGTAATAGTATATAATGCTTCCATTTCCCCCTGGATTCTGAAGATGCCGACAGATAGACGTCAGAAACGACAACCGAAAGACCGTTTATAATTTGCTGCTGACCAATTCGTTATTCGGTGAAAGGATATGATATGTTCATTATAACTTACAAATACAAGAGCAAATACAGAAAGAATGATAAATAATATGTGTAAGAATTTGCGCTTTCCAAAGAACTATATTTATCTTGTCTAATTGAAAATATTGCTGCGGTCAAGGAAGTGGCAAAACTTTCAGTTTACCGAAATTAAGTTTAAGCGGTCTACTTTTCATTGACTCGCCGTTGTTCATAGACAACATTGTATACATTTGTCAGGTTTTCACGTCTGATATATCTACAATGTAGACATTTGACATCGATGAATCTAACACAATGTGTAAGCTTGGGATGTTAATCTTGCGTTGATTACAAAATAAATATGCCACTTCCTTGACCACAGCAATATCAGATAATTTTAATGAGGGTTGTTGACTTGTAAGTGTGTATTTCCTTCTTAGTAATATTCCATGATATGGTCTTTTCCAAGTTTCCTGTTAAGACTTAATGTGTAAGAATTTAAAGCACTGTTGCAGTCTTATGTTGACAGATATATGAAAGGCGTTTCTAGGTTGCATCCAACTAATTCAGCATTTACATTTTTAATTAAGAACTAGTATAACTATAATTCTGCAAGCCGCGGACTGTGGTCTTGATCTATCCGAGAGACACTTCGCGTTAGTTCAATATACGGAGAAACAACGGCAGTAGACATCAGGTGCTCCGGAGGGGTAAACATGTCCTGAACTGTCAATCAGACAAGGAATAGCTCTTACAAAGGACAAGAATGATACGAATTTTGAAGTCCTCATATCGCATCATGGAGTCTTGGGGTTTTGGGGGATATGGCTTATTTTGGATAAAGTGAAGAATATGAACACAATACTGGTACTACCATTATTGTACAATACTGGTAGAAAATTTTATACCAGTATTGTATTCAACAATACTGGAATTACTAGTATTGTATTAATTGCAATACTAGTTGTACCAGTATTGTGAAAAATACAATACTATAGTTGTACCAGTATTGTGTTGCTTTCAATACTAGTTGTACCAGTATTGTGTTGGGTACAATACTAGTCTTACTAGTATTGTATTTTTTACAATACTGGAAAAACCAGTATTGTAATTTTTTACAATACTAGTTGTACCAGTATTGTATTGTGGACAATACTAGTTCTTCCAGTATTGTGCTTTATACAATACTAGTTGTACCAGTATTGTATTGTGGACAATACCAGTAATTCCAGTATGGTATATTTTCACAATACTAGTTCTACCAGTATAAGTACATGCATGTTGTTGACAATACTGTTCATGTTCTACATGTTGCGAATCGTTTATGCAAGGGTTTATGAGAGTAGTATAAGCGATTGTTTCAAGTCTATTTTCTTCCAATTTTTGAACCCAAATAAGCAGGGCTTTCCGTCATTTTTGAATCCAAATTAGTAGTTTAAATTCTTAGTTTTGTATGATATTGAAAATTTGAAATAATTTCACTGCCAAATCCTTTTAAATTCTTTAAAAATCTATGCTATACTGATTTGATATAATGAAGTGTTTAATTTTTCTAAGTATGGAATTAATTTATTGATTAATATCTTCGGTTGTAAAATTTGTTCCATTTGATTACTAAAAACATCTATTTTGAAGCAGGAAAAACAAATAGCACAAAACCAGACAACACATTATTCATAATACTAGTTAAACCAGCTGTCTCTACAATATTAGAAATACCAGTATCTTCCAGCACTTACCATACTGGTTGTGCCAGTATTTTCCAGTATCTTCCAGTATCTGCAATACTAGTTGTACCAGTATTTTCCAGTAACTTCCAGTATCAGCAATACTAGTTTTACCAGTATTTTCCAGTATCTTCCAGTATCTGCAATACTAGTTGAACCAGTATTTTCCAGTATCTTCCAGTATCTGCAATACTGGTTTACCAGTATTTTCCAGTATCTTCCAGAATTGTACAATACTGGTACACATATATTTTACTAGTATTGTACAACACTGGTAGTACTAGTATTGTGTTCATATTTTTCACTTTATCCGCTTATTTATTATATACAAAAAAAATCGGTAAAAGTTCCGAAAAAGTTGTCTATTTTAGGGACACTGAAAAAGATTTCAGGGCTATGGATCATTTGCTTAACATACTTTTGGGGATATTTGCGAATATATTTTAGGGATATAGATCATTCATGCATCCCTATACAAGAAGATGAAAAAAACTTTATAGATTTAAAGATATTTATTTTTTAACACACTTTTAAACAAATCTACTGTTTTGAAAGTGTCAAAACATTTTATAATTTCTTAAATTTTAAATCTTTGATTTGAATAAAAGTGATATGCACACGGTGAGCGAATTAATAAGCATTTTAAGAGATGTGTTTCAATTTGCTTACGGTTTTCCTATAGATCACAGAATGCGCGGTTAACACGTATAATTACAGGGAACGACTATAATTAAAAAAAGAAATGGCACCCCTCTTATGGTTCATACAATACGGTTTGTCGTTGCGCAAATAACCAATCAGTCGCTTTATCAGTTTTATGTTAAGTTATTTTTTATACAACTGTGAACGTCTTTAAATCGTTCCCACGGGTAGGAAGACTTCTGGCTCTAAGATACAACAATTCCTCTATAATTTGGTGGGAAATATAATAAAAATATACTAATATAATTATTATGATAACCAGGCGTCTTTATAATTTCAATGGTCTTCGGTAAAATGACTATATTCATTGCAATCCGAATTAATTTAACTCGTTTACATGCTTGATGGCTTTGTTATAAAGATCAATTATATAAATATTTTAATGCAATCTCTATAATTCAATGAGGTATATTTCTATGTATTTTAAAACGTGCGAAATACGTTTTTCAAAGGCAATCATCAAAAATCCCACACAATGTGGCTGAGAACCAGTTCTTTACTCCCACAAATTTATTAAATCCAGTGTAAATGAACTTCACACACAATAATGTAACAGTCGAAGATCAATGTAATATGTCTTTTATTCCTCCGACCCACGAGAAATTTGAGTTGTCTTTCCATAATCCAGCTAAGCGATCAGTTTACTTGTGGGTGCACATTCTGCTTTCGTGTCCAAACTCTGAGGCAAAAATCCGATAGCATGTCGGGTATGCACGGTGAAGATTTCATTCTATTTCGTTTCATGAGCATCTGTTGCAATTTTTAAAAGGTCATGTCTAAATAAAATTTTAGCACTTATAAGACTCTTGTGTCCTTTTAGGAGGCTCCACTTGCTATGAGGTAAGAGTGATTGCTCTTTGTTGAAGGCCTCGTGGTGACTTAAAGATGAAGAACAACAATCAAAGCATTGCTCCATTTGCTTGATCTTACCATGTATTTATAGCAATTTTGTCCATCCGATGTACATCTACTTCATATCTCTTTATTTATTCATTCAAGCTGTCGGGTTGCATAATTCAAATTGACCTTCACTTTAAGTATTTCATGTGATGGCTCCTATATCTGCTTGCTAGTAAGCATCTTGTGATGGCTCCTATATCTACTTGCTAGTAAGCATTTCGTAGATCAGATGTCGAAAGATAATTGATTCCTACTTGCAGGTCTATAGACTATGATACATAATCCATGCAAGTTGTGCCTTCATAACTTCCGATTTCATGGTTTTTGTACTGTCTCAGTCCAACATTTATTGATTTGTAATACGAAGAAGGAAATGTTTTCCCATAACTGTCCAAGTCCAACAATTCTTGTTGTAAATCTTGGTTTCAATAAATAATGGTAACATATCCCCTGTTAAACCCTGCCCATCACGTCTGGTTTGTAATACGATAAATGTAACGTATCCCAATTGTGCTATTTCAGCCAATCACTTCTTGTTTTATGATACGATTATTGTAACGTATCTGTATTACTGGCTGAGTCAAACACTTCAAAGTGTATTTGTAGTTAGTAATACGATGATGGTAACATATCAACTAACGAACAGATCTTTCAAACACAAATTTTCCTCACTTACAGTGTGACGGGTGCTGTGAACAGAGCAGGACATGTTTACCTTTCCGGAGCACTTGATGTCACTCTCGGTTTCACGGGATTTCACACTGTGAGTGCCTCGGTTTTGAATGTTCTATTTTATTTCTATGTTCTGTTGCTGTCTAACGTCATTGTTTTCTGTGTTCTCGTTTTGGCTATGTCTTTGAACTTCGATGTTTCAAATACCACTCCTTTGTTCCTTCGGTATTCTATTGCTGTTGATCCATATGTTACTGTCTCAGTCTAACACTTCTTGGATTGTAATACGATAATGTAAACATATCTCAATATTACTGTTTCAGTCTATCACCCCTTGGTTTGTAATACGATGATGGCAACGCACACTTTATAACTGTCTCAGTCCAACACGTCTTATTCGGTTTGTAATACTATAATAGGAACGTATTCTTATTTTAACGTCTCAGATCAGCACCTTGGTTTGTAATTTGCCGATGGTAATGTATATCCATATCACTGTCCTTTGACAACACGTCTTGGTTTGTAATATGATGATTGGAACATATCCTCATATCATTGTCCTTGTGCAACACGTCTTGGATTGGAACATATCCCAATATCACTGTCTCATTGCAACACTTCTTGGTTTATAATACGATTTATATAACGTATACCATATTGCTATCTCAGTCCAACACTTCTTGCTTTGTAATCAGATAAATGGAACACATTCCCATATAATTCTTAAACCACTGCCAAGGTCTTGATGTACCCGAGTAGGGTAATATAAAACGAAATCAAATGTGCTATTTTGGGATTTTGGTATATGAATATTATTCGGTGTGTGATTTGAGTATTTTTCTATTAAATTTAAAACATGTACAAAAATTCGACCAAAACAAAACTAATTAAGGTTACCTACTAAGACACTCGTTGTAAGTTTTATTTATTGAAGCGTATAAATAAAACCAATTCCATTACAAAAATAGAACGAGGATGTTTACAGAATCCATTAATTTGTACTCTTTCCCGAAGATTAGCATTGGAGGGTAAAAATGGAATTTTGTACACATATACGTACTTATTGCAAACTTAATTATTTATTACCACTGGGCCGATGCCTCTGCTAGCGGAATGTTAGTCCCCGAGGGTATTCACCAACACAGTAGTCAGAACTTCGGTGCTGACCCGAAAACCGACTTTATAAAAACTTGCAATATCTAAATTTTACAAAAATTTGTTAAAAACGAAGGAGTACCTCCCTAATGCATAGCTCTGTCCTTAGCTGAATTTTGGTTTTCTATTTAGATTCTTTTGGTTATTTATTCTCTATCAGCTTATACGCAGTTTTCTGTTAATGCACTTTCAAATGTTTTGGTTTGATCTGCATTGATGAGACATATGTTGTCGAAATGCGCATATGCAGAAAATAAATTAATAGTAACTACGGTATTTTGTTATTTAATACTAAAAACTGCGAACGGTTTCATTATTCTTATTATGTAATGAAATATACGAAGAAAACATTAAGTAGCCAGAAACTATTTATTTTAAATTTGCAACATCGTAAAAAATCCACTCTCAGTTTCACTGGAGTTCACACTGTGAGTGCTG
>MJUU01058383.1:0-30655 GCA_002080025.1 Modiolus philippinarum | reverse complement strand
CCCCCCCCCCCGAAAATCAAACACTCTGTGCCTTCCAGACGACAATTTATTTGATCAGTTTACCCAATTGTGCTTGTAATCAGTCAAAACTTTCGTCTGGTTTACTTTTCGCCTACTCTCAACTACAAAAATGTTGCTTTGAGCTTCAAGATGCTAACAGAGTTCCTGTTAAAAAAAATAGAGAATGTGTCTATAAGACAGGGATGCCCCGCCAATTAATTTAATCACAACAGATTAAGCGAAGTCAACAATTCATAAAATAAGTTACCTGTCACCGAATCGTGATAACGTAAAATTTAACAAAATTCATTCAATCATAAAATGTAGGTCATGGACACCCAATTGTTGGTTAAATGGGTAGTTCTCCTTTACATCAATGTAACAATAAAATATCATGATGTTACAATACACAGTAATTGAAAAAAGACTTAAACGCAAAATTCAAGCAAAGTCACTGAAGCTTTAAATGTAGGTCAAAACCACCTAATTGTCATTAAGTTAGGTAGAAATCACCAAGAGAATTAATTTGATAACACATCATTGTCTTATAATATGTAGTAGTTGAGAAGTTGACTTAAACGCAAAACTTAAACAAATTCACTGAAGCGTAACATGTAGGTCAAAGCCACTCAATTGTCGATGATTTGGGTAGTACCCATCAAGGTTATTAATTTGATGAGACATCATTTTCTTATAACTAAATACCGAAGTTACTGTGTAGTTACAACGTGTAGTTCTTTAGAAATGAACCTTAAAGCTAAACTTAACCAAAGTCATCGGAGCGTAAATTGTAGGTCAAAGCCACCTTATTGTCAATGATTTGGACAGTACTCATCAGACAATTGATTTGATAAAACATATTTGTCCTATAATGTTAAGTTGTTGAGAAATGGACTTAAACACAAAACTTAACCAGAGTATCTCAAGCATGAAATGCAGGTCAGAGAGGTAAACTACGTCGCGAATTACGCAGTACTATCAAATATCTACCTACTGGTCTACTTTAAATGTTCTGCCACTAACAGTTTCCGAGAAATGTACTTAAACGCAAAACTTAACCAAAGTCACTAGAGCTTAAAATGAAGTTCAAGGCCAACTAATTATGAATGATTTGGGCAGCACACATCAAGGCAATTAATTTGATGAAACATCATTGCCCTATAATTTGAAGTTGTTGAGAAATGGACTTTAACACAAAATTTATGAAAAAGAAAGGGAATGGGGTAAATGTCAAGGAGACAACATCCCATATCCAGGTTAAAACGACCAAAAACAAAATATCTAGGGGCCACCATATGGTCTTCAACACAGTGAGGAACCTCACACCATATAGTAAGCCCTAAATGGCCCCGAAAAGGTAAAAAAGTGAATAAATCAATGGAAACAAACCACATCCAATAACCCAAATATCAAGAAACTAAAATTTTATAAGAAGACAAGGACAAGCCAATGACCAACATATTCCTGACTTGGGACAGGCGCAAAAATTGTCGTGGGGTTAAACTCGTTTTCTTGGATCCAAACCCTCCCCTATGTGTGGTGAATGGCTAAAAATAAATACACAAAAAGACTCACAGTAAAAATCAAACTAGGAAAAAGTCCAACTTATCAAGACGAGTACCCTTACAATGAAGTACATAAAACATGAAGACAATACATACAGGTACTGTCCGGACAAATGCTCGCAGTTATTGACAGCTAGCTAAGGACATAATTTCCGTTGACTATGATATCAAGCCTTCTTACATATGAAATTTCAATTGAAATACTTCTTAATAGATTTGGTATAACAACATCATCAATTATGAAAGAACATGATATTGTACAATGCCAAATACTGCCAATATGAAAAATTGTTTAAATTTAGTTATGGTGTAAAGCATTTAGGAGATGATCAATATTTTTGCAAACAAAAACCATAAGTAAAGATTTAACAACAATGCTGTATTTATATCCTTTATGAATAAGTTTGTTCAACAGATTAATAAGTTTGGAAGGACAATTTTTGAATTTATACGCTTTGTAAATGATATTTCCATAGAAGTTTGGATGTGACATGCCCTGATGTATAAGAGCCCTGCATGTAGAACCAAATTTTCTTGATAAGTCAATGTATCTGTAATAAAATTTAGAGAATGTTTTTATCAATTTATGATATCTAAACCCGTGATGCACCCCTTGCACACATTCACTCAGCATAAAATGTAGGTCAAAGAGTCAAACTACTTAGTAAATTATGTAGTACCATCAAATATCTACTTACTTGTTTACTATTAATGATCTACCTCTTACAGTTTCTGAAAATTGTTCTTCAACGCAAAACTGGATGTATGGTCATACGGATGTACGGACGTACGGACGGATATGCCCCTTCCACATTTGTAGGCTGGGCATAAAAATTATGTTATGAAGCAATTAAAAAAAGACTAAATACCGAAGTTACTGTAAATTTAAATTCTGCATATGCATATACTTAAAATGAAGTGATTCATTTTCACTTATAGAAAAATAGAAAGAAACAAAAAAGACAACAGGAATCATTATAATGTCCAAAAAACACAGTCGCATGCCACAATGTACCAAGGAATTGCATAAGAAAAAAAAAAGAGACAAACGTAAACAACAATGGGAACTCGGGACAGCCGCACTTGGTGTCGGCAGTAGTAAAAACCAGCTACGGCTAAACCGGTTTATGGATACCCAAACCTCCCCTATCATGGAAGAGTGTTCTGTCTCGAAATATAATAACATTATCTTAATATAACATGTAAGGTTAAAAATATTAAAAATTGCCAAGATCTAATGTGTGAATCGCGTGTTAGCAATTCTTGGCAATATTTATGTTGCAAGACACTATAATGTGTAAGCCAGAGGTTCTCAGGAGCATATTTCGCTCACTGGGAAAATGACAAAAAAGTCAATCTATTTAAAGGCTCTTAAGTTAAATTATGATTCCAATTCTTCCAGGGGTTTCAGAGATCTCTGCAATTGTTCTTTTACTTGATCCGATATTAAAATATGTTTCCCAAACAAAACATCTTTGATAAAGTGCAAACTTGAAGAAAAAAAACTTTTGTTGGAAGTACCCTACCCTGACAAAATTGTGGCCAAGTTTTATTGAAGTTCGCCCAGTAAATTCAGGGAAGAATGCATGGTTTTCCCATTGGATCTAATATTAAAAATATTAAATAATGTTGGTAAAGCTGAGAATAGTTGGAAAAAAAACTCATGGAACTACCATAGGACTATTGTGGACCAGTTTTGTTCTATCAAACAACGGCAGTAGAATACCGAAGGAACAAAGGAGTGTTATTTACAAATATCGAAGTCCAAAGACATGACCAAAAGACAACAAAGAAAAAAAAAGACGTTAGACAGGCACAAAAGACAGAATTAAAACACAATATTTAAAACCAAGGTATTCACATTGTGTACTCACATGAATGTGAAAGTGACATCAGGTATTCCGGAAGGGTAAGCTTAATAGCACCCGTCGTACTGTAAGAGAGTCAATCTAGGAAAAAGTCAAAATCGGTATAGTCAAATCCGAGAAGACGCGAATCTAGCTGAAAATTTTCGTTCTCATTCGGGACACTGACACTTCACATCTTTCAATGATCTTATGGTGACGGCATAGTATTTATTGAGTGATTAAATTAACATAGACGTCATATAGCTTAGATTTCAAACGCCAATCTTCGTCAATATACAACAAAAGATATAGATAAGAAGCTGAAGTAGGTGTATCAGTAGTTTTTTAATTCCACGCTGATTGGGATATATCTGATGTAAATATTAT
Organism: Modiolus philippinarum; assembly: GCA_002080025.1. Taxonomy (NCBI): domain Eukaryota; kingdom Metazoa; phylum Mollusca; class Bivalvia; order Mytilida; family Modiolidae; genus Modiolus; species Modiolus philippinarum. Next base: position 26,856 of record MJUU01058383.1, on the reverse strand, counting down.
TTCAAATTTGGATTATTAAGAGAAAGTACATCGGCTATGTAGAAGATGTTGAAATAAAATTACTAGGCTAATTGTTTGATTTTTGTGAAAGCTCTTGTAAAAACTTGGCCTAATAGGGGTAAAGGAAAATGTCAGTTAAAGGTGGCGCATAAATACTTCCCATTGGAATCCCTATTGTCATTTGGAAAACACAACCTCCGAATTCGACATAAATATTGTCGATCAAAAATTCTAACATCTTGATCACGTCGGTCTGAGTATTTTTCTTACTTGAATCCATGTGGTTCTTAACAAAATGCGTTTTGTCATTCTCTACTACTAAATAACTAAATACCGAAGTTACTGTAAATTCAAATTCTGCATATGCGCATTTCGACAACTTATGTCTGTTCAGTGCAGATAAAATCTAAACGTTTGGAAGACCATAAAATCAAATATGTTATAAAAACTGATAGAGAGTAAATGCCCAATATGATCTAAAAGTAAAGCCAAAATCAGCTAAGGACAGAGCTTTGCATGAGGGAGATACTCCTTAGTTTTCAACAAAATCTACAAAATTTTAGATAATGCAAGGTTCGAAATACAATCGGCTTTCGGGTCAGCACCGAAGTACTGACTACTGGGCTGGTGAATACCCTCGGGGACTAACAGTCCACCAGCAGTGGCATCGACCCAGTGGTAACAAATAACTAAATACTGTAAATTTAAATTCTGCATATGCGCATTTCGACAACTTATGTCTCTTCAGTGCAGGTAAAATCCAAACGTTTGGAAGACCATAAAATCAAATATATTAAAAAAAACTGATAGAGAACAAATGCTCAATATGATCTAAAAGTAAAGCCAAAATCAGCTAAAGACAGAGCTTTGCATGAGGGGGATACTGCTTAGTTTTCAACAAAATTTACAAAATTTTAGATATTGCAAGGTTCGAGATACAATCGGCTTTCGGGTCAGCACCGAAATACCTGACTACTGGGCTGGTGAATACCCTCGAGGACTAATAGTCCACCAGCTACCTGTGTATCTGGGTTTTTGTGCAGAAACATTGATGTAGTAAATATGCTTCTACTGATTTCAGTTTATTGTATGGCATGATTGTATGAAAAGAAGAAAAATCTAGTTTTAATGCTAGAGTAATGTAGAGCAATGTGTGAGACTGGTTCAGGAAATCTGTTCAGGATAAATCTGAAGAAGGACTCTGAAACTGGAGAATGATTTTTTAACAATCTCATCCCTCGATATTGTAGTAGAGATAAAAGTAGGGTTTTCAGGGGAACTGTTCAAGCCCATTTCCAATAATTTGTTGAAGAAAATTAAAAATAGTCTAAAGCAAATTAAAGTGTTTTTCGTTTGAAGAACTATAAGTTTTCTTCTCGGAAATATTACAAGACATTGTCTGATTGCAAAGAATAGAGTTTGCTATTTGATGACAGCAACTTGAATTGAAGATACAAAAATAAATCGAGAAATAAGTCAGAGGGTATGCATGTTACATTTCTTAAATTGAAAATCGCAAAAGGTTAGGGTGCGTGCTTAGTGTTTGGCCTTTTCATTTTGAATAATTTGAACTGGGCTTTTTGTAGAATGATTTAGTATCGTTCTTTCGTGATCTTGTTCATGACTATATTCACTCAGCAAAGGCATAATGTATATTTCAGGTATCGTGTTCTTTTTCAGATGTTAATTGCCATTTAGATTTATTGTTGAACAATTGACTCTTGTGCAGAGAATATTAAATGTCCTTTATAATAATTTGTCCGTGAACTAGACCCAATGACCACTATTAATTTCAATTGATAATAATCAAATAAATTTACTAAAAATCAGTTGGAAATATCCTATTAGCCATTCATTGTGTTGCAAATGGAATTAAATTTCAGACTAATCACCACTGCTTGTCCATATTTAAAGAAACATATGTATAATTTACTGCCATTCGAAACTTACTTCAAAAACCGTGCGTGCTGGTCGAACGCCACGTGAAAGCACGAGGACAATGAAGTGTTTGATACTGGCCTTAAATCAGCGAGTTGTGTGCGAGAGAATGGGGTTCTATACCCTTCTTTATCACAGTATGGTTCCAAGTTCTCAAAGTTGATGATTTGAAATTAGTGTCTTTTAAATTGATTTGAAAATCAAGATGACAAAAGCCATTTTAAATAGGTTTGTTGAATACAGCTTTAAACACGGATTAATCTCCTATTTGTTCAATTTTATTTAAACTTTAGAAATTTTGAACTTTAATTTAACAATGATAAATTTATGTTTGGCTTATGATGAAAGGCGAAGAACGTGTGACAGTTATTAACTTGTCAAATCTGCATTGTATGGTCCCCTTTAGATGTTTTAAAGGTTGTTTCTTTTTTCCTATTATCAGATTAAATGATAGAAAAGACATTATTATGATGGCGTCTGGCCGTTGGTTAGATTTGAAACTGAGCAGAAATGTTACAATTTTGCTATTTTTGTAATCATAGTTCCACCAGGTTTTGTCATTGAAATGCAACGATTTAGATCCGTATTAAATGCTAAATAGTGCGGACCGGAACATTATAGTTATGGTGAGGCGCCTAACTGCAAGATACATAATGACTTTATTTGATAGGCAAATTATATTTTCTTGTTTTTTAGAAGTAATATTCTCTGAAATTGGAATGCCACATTTCAGTCTTCCTATTTAGTGGCGTTAATTTATGAGGGGGGCCGATGGGTTTATTTCGTTCTCCGTGATCGGGGATTTCATTTCCCCGTGATTCGTTTTCCATTTCATTAATTTGTCGAGAATCAATATTAGAACATCGCCGTGAATCGTTCTTGATCAAATTGACAAAATAAATTTCCAGTGAATTATGATTGGTCCGAATAAATTTTTCGTGATTCGTGATGAGACCCCCCATCAGGCCCCTCATATATAGTATAGTTTGACTAACAAATTGTACTCTTACACACACATATTATTCGCAATATGATAGTTTCCTATATTTTACATTTGTAAGCAATGAAAGGATATGGAGTAAATGCACTTCAGACAAAGTGTCTACAAAAACATGGCAAAATTAAGCAATGGAACGTCTTCATCTTGAATTCCCCATGAGGCCTTCAACAATGAACTTTGCTCATACCTCATAGTAAGTTCAAGACAGTCCCTAGTAACATAAGTATTAAAGTGTTCAAATAACAAAATACCGAAATTGCTATGAATTTTGTTTCTGAATATGTGTATTTCGACAGCTTATGTCTCTTATGTGCAGATAAAATCAAAATATTTGGAAGTCCATAAACCGAAATACGTGTAAAAACTGATAGGGAACAGCTAAATAGAAGAGCAAATATCAGCTAAGTATAAAGCTTTGCAAGAAAGAGATACTCATTAGTGTAAACGCATTTTTCTAAAATTCAGATATTGCAAGTTTCCAAATAAAATCTGTTTTCGGGCCAGCACCGAAATACTGGCTACTGAGTTGATGAATACAAGCAGAGATATCCACCTAGTGATTAGAAATATACTAGTAACAAAATACCGAAGTAATATAAAAGTAATCAAAGTAATAAAGCAGCAACCCCTGTTTTGATAATGCTGGGCCATGCCTGTATCTGTTTGGGATTGTATTCCTTGTCAGCAAGCGCTACAACATATATAAAATCTGATTATTCCGGTTTGTCTGCGAATGCAAACTGTTTCTTCAAAAATGAAAAATCATTCAAATCATTAAAAAAAAATCACAAAAGTAAAGAACAGCCTTGTTTTGAACTTTGAGTTTTATTAATTCTATGATATGAATTGCAAGTTAGTCGTGCAAATCAATTTTTTTGAAACTATTAGAAGTAACTCCTTTAACAAAGAAATACTGTCCCAGAGAAATCTTGCTATAGTCACAGTCTGTCCCGAAGAAACCTGGCGTTAGTCACAATATGTCCCAATTAAACCTTGCGTTAGTCACAGTCATACAGAAAGGGGTTTGGAGGCAAGTTCGATTAGAAAAATAAAATATTATACATCTGAGGTTTGAAGTGTCGCTTGTCGAGTTTTGTTTATATTTATTTATATATTTTTTCTCATTTTATGGAGGGGCAGCAAAACGTCATAAAATACGAGAAAAACAAGTAATGTGATCAGTATATTTGATACTAAAAAATGTCACAAATATATGTAGAAGGTGGCTGGACAAATAACTTGTCATTCATCATACTAAATGGACATTTCAAAATTAGAAGATAGTGTTCAGATAACAAAACAATGGCCAGTCTTATTTGAAACGCGAAACTTGCAACGTGATTCCTAACTTTGCTTTGCAAATTATACTAACACCTGTAATTTTATTAACAAAATTTGAATGTCTTTTAAGTTTTACACCCACTGGTATATTGGAAACATGGTAACACTACAAAATCATTTTCCTCATAAACAAACTATAGTTAAAGATTCATATTTCAAGCCATAACTAAATCAATTGTTTAAATTCTATATGAAAACAGTAAACAGAAAAAGGATGTTCATGTAAAAGATTTAGAGAAAATAAAAAGGAACAATAAAATTTTAGAATTGTTTGTACAAATCTGCATTGTATCTGAGGAACAGATTATCGTAGAAAGGCAGAGAAAAAAAAACATCAATGGATAAAGCAGACATAAACACAAAGGTACAGAGGACATCAAACAACCTTAAAGTGTATTGCAGATTAAACATATGACAGACAATGAATGTAGCGTTCTTCGACAATTAGCAAAGAATTCCGCTCAAACCGGTGCTAGCGGCCGTCTTGAACTTACTATGAGGTATGAGCAAAGCTCATTGTTGAAGACCTCATGGTGACTTCAAGATGAAGAACAACAATAAAAGCGTTGTTCCTTTGCTTGTTTTACCATGTATTTATTGAGACTTTGTCTCATGTACATTTACTCTATATCCTTTCATTTACAATATGAGAGACAGCTTCACATTCAAACTTTACATATTCTGAACTCTGAATGATATTGTTAGTTTTCGGAAATCTTGGGCTTACAGAAAAGTATTAAACTACTGGTTTGCAATTGATCTCGGAAATTTTGAAATACACCAACTTTAAAGACAGGCATCGCACACGTCAAGGAAAAATACAAAAGTACCAACTTCCTTTCAGTATTTAAAATTAGGTCCCTAATTATAAATAAGATAGTTCTGTATCAATGATGACAGTAAATTTGTGATCGGAAGCAGAATTATCAATGGAAGCAAAATAATGGTTCTGTGTTTGTGATGACATTTGATAAGTTAGTGGTTGGTGGTAAAATCATCAATGGACATAAGGTAGTTGTCTTGTGCTAATAGTAAATATAAGGTCGATGACAGAATTACCAATGGCTACAAGATGGTGGATCTGTTACTGTGCTGACAGTAGATTAGCAGTTCTTGGTAGAATTACAATGGCCACAAGGAAGTTGTTCTGTATCTGTGCCCACTACTGTGATCTTTATCAATGCCGGCACTAAATTAGTGATTTTATGCAGAATTAGCAATGAAGTTGAGCCTTTGGTTCCGTAATTGTGTTGACAAAAAGTGAGTAGTCGGAGGCAGAATTATCAATGGACACAAATTGTTCCGTATCAGTAGATTAGTAATCGGTGACAGAATTGTTAAAGGACACAAGATGATGGTGTGGTATATATGCTTACAATGGACTGAGACTTTTGCAGAGTCATCAAGGACACAAGATGGTGGTCCTGTATCTTTGATGACAATAGATTGGTAGTCGGTGGCAGAGTTATCAAGGCATAAAAAAATGATGGTTTTGTATTTGTATATACGCTGACAGAAAATTAGTTTACTGTGATAGAATTACCAATAGACTCTGTATCTTTACTAGAAGTAGATTGGTAGTCTGTGACAGAATTATTAGTGGATACAACATAGTGGTTCTTGATCTTTAATAGCAGTAGATTGGTAGTCTGTGACAGAATTATAAATGGGCACAATATAGTGGTTCTTGATCTTTACTAGCAAAAGTGAGAAGTGTTATGTCGCAAAAACAGTAGATTGGTTGTCGGTGGCTCTGGATCTGTGCTGACAGTTGATCAGCAGTCGATGTTTTTTTCAATCGACATAAGATGGTGGTTCTGGGTCTGTGCTGACAGTGGATTGCCGGTCGGTGGCAAAATTATAAATTGACATAAGATTGCGGTTCTGCATCTGTGATGACAAAAGAGTAGAGGTCCTTGGTCAAATTATAAATTTTTACACGTTTTCGGTTAATGGACTTCCAAATATTTTGGTATATATCTGCACTGATGAGACAAAAGTTGTCGAAATGCGCATATGCAGAAAATAAATTAACAGTAACTTCGGTATTTTGTAATTGACACAGCATAGTGGAACTGTGTTTGAGATGACAGCAGATCAACGGCCGATCACAGAATTTTCAATGATACTGCGTCTGTGATGAAAGTAGATTAACTTCGATGGCAAATTATATTGTGGTTCTGTGTTTGTGTTTACAGTACATCACTTGTTTGTGGCAGAATTATCAATGCATACAAAACACGGCTGTCTTTTTACCTAAGCTGACCGTAGATAAGTTGCCTGTGGAAGAAGTATTTATGGACTTAAGATGATGTAACTGTAGTGATAGTAGATAGGTTTGAGGTGGCAGAAATACTAATTAACATAAGTTTGTGATTTGTATCTGTGTTGACAGTACAAAAATGAACTGAAGTAGATTTTTAATGCACGCAAGATGATGGTTGTATCCGTGATGGAAGTAGATTAGTGGTCTGTGAAAGAATTACCAATGGATACAAGATGGTGGTTCTGTATCCGTGATGGTAGTAGATAACGGTCTTAGACAGAAGTATCAATGGACGCAAAATGGTGGCTCTGTATCCGTGTTGGCAGTAGATAAGCCGTCTGTGACAGAATTATCAATGGACACAAAATGGTCGTTCTGTATCTGTGCTTGCACATCAGTTGTTGGTGGCAGAATGAACAACGTGGAAGAATTATTACTAGTAATGGACAAAAAAATTGTGGTTCTTAAATGGTGTTAACAGTTATTAGTGATCGGTGGCAGAATTATTACTGGACACAAGATGACACAAGATGATGGTTTGGTATCTATGCTGTCAATAGATTGGTAGTCTGTATCACAGTTATAACACGCAAAAAGATGCTTCTGTGTCTGTACTGACAGGAAATCAGTGGTTGGAGGGCGGAATTATCAATGAACTAAAAATAGCGGTTCCGTATCTTGTGACAGTACAACAGTACATTAGTGGTCGGTAATATAATTTTCGGAAGACATGAGATAGTAGTTCTATATATTGTTTGTTCATAGCAGATATCATTTATCGAGACACTATACTTATATCCATGGCCACGTCTGTATGCCTTTTTTAAAACCTTGCTGGGTCTGTACATGAACTACTGACTTTTTATTTTTCTTATATTAACCGAAGATACTACTATGTGCAAATATGTACCAAACTGTACCATTTCTGTACACCTGTCAAACAATTGTGTTTTAGGCGAACTTTTCAATCTTTGTCGATGTTATCAAATATTTTGCTTATTCATTTTCAATGCAAAAATACGAGACTCGGGTTTTTCAATTAATCAAAATGACACTGATTCGTTTTCGATGTCAAAAGATGTTAATCTCTCAAAAGTGACCACTGATATTTTAAGTTTAGACTTCGGATATTGGGACTGATTTGACACCTTTGAAAGCGAAATGGAATTGAAAATAAGATTTCTAATTAGATAATTTAAAAAATATCAAATCACAAAGCTCTGGCTTAATAACATTTTAACAGAATTTGACATTTTTGTTGGCAAAGGCTGTCATCTATAAAAATCTAGCCATCTTTAATTACCGGAAATCGATAATCGTTTTAACATTTTAACACGCTGCCCCGGATCGTGACCCATCCTCGAATTACAGGATCATACTGTACAACGGGCTCCTTTAATGTTCCGGACATAAAACTTTCAAATAGATCTTTACTATGGTCGACTGTTATAAGTAACAATGTCATATTGGTAAAAAAGTCTATCACTGAAAATCTATTGGAGCAAAATTTGAATTAAATGTCTGTTTGTCTGAATAGACGGAGAATTTTAGAGATTATTAGCAGTGAGAAAAACTACCGCTAAAAGATCATAAAAAGCCATTTTAACATCCAGGGAATAAAAGAAATCTTTTGACAATGGATTTTATAACAATTGTTAACGATGTCTTTAAAGCTGTTCAACTAAATGTAGGGAGGAATTTTTACGAAGTGAAACTACTACATCAAAGTGCAAAGGAACATTTACTAAATTTCCTTCCTTTATTCAACACCGTCATCTGCATACATTATGACTAAATTCATCTATAAAGAATTTTATACCATTAATCTTGCCCTTCAGTTTCCTTTCGAATAAAAATAACCAGCTTATTTTCCGATTTATTAAACATTGTGGGAGGGGAAGCGTTGCCAAGTGCTCCCAAAATGGAGATTAAGCATAAAAGGGGACATAAAAAGAACCCTTCAATAGTTATTTGAATCAATAAATGGCTAAGTTAATTGTGAGAAATTTAAACATGTTAAATAAATATAATTCTTAATGAGATCTTAATCTTGTTTTGATATATATGGGTTTAGAAAAAAAACAATTGGGAGTTTCCTTATAACAATGGAGTATATTCTCTGTCATGCTTGATGTTCGGATATTGCAAAATCATACGGGTATACTCCACTAATTTCGTACAAAATTGCATCCACAATTACTGTGTGTTGCAAATAATCAAATACCAAACCTACAGAAATTTTGTTTCTGTATATGACCACAACTTATGTCTCTTAAGTGCAGATGAACTCCAAAGATAAACTCAATGATGTTTAAGGGAGTACGAGTCTCAGAACTTTTGTAATTAGAATTAAAATTCTGACCTTTTGTTTTGAAGGGCACATCAAATGGAACAACTTGAGCAAAGAATTTTGAAAATCCATGTAGGAATTTTTGAGATATAAGACGTCAAAATTTTGGCGGGAAACAGATCTCTCTAGAGTTTTCCTTCAATTTGCATAAGATGTTTATAGGCCTTTAAATACATGAAATTGTAATTGGAAGTTGATGAAATTTTATACACAGTCTATTTTATGTATTTTAAAATGACTTATGACCAAGGAAATGTGATCCATGTGCAAGAAATTTTAGCACTGTTTGAATGGATAAAACCCGAGGATATAGAATGCTTCTGAAATCTGAGGCTCGTACTCCCTTAAAAAACTCATACATAACAAATAACCTGTATGATCTAAATGGAAAGTCAATAATGATAGAGCTTCATTTCAACAACAACAACAACAAATACTTTGTTAACTCAGACACTATAGTGTACAAGAGCTCATAACATTACATAATATACAAAAACATAGGCGGAAAGGATAACATACAAGACAATGTCGTGGTTGTCCTTGGAGCTGGATTCGGCCTCCTTCTTTCTGACTATTTTTGGATTATTGTTTTCCATATTAAATAATGCTCTAATTAATGTTACTCCCTGAAACACATGTATTAATTGCGTAACTAAATTATCTGTTATATGCAGCTTGAGTATTTTTGTGCTATGATTAAGAAAATATTCAATAAATTTTTAAGTGCCAAGAATTAATGAAGAATGTTTTAAGTAAATTGGTAGCGTAAACTTCAAGTTGCTCTATTGGAAATTGGTTATTACTATATTTTAATAATATTTTTTAATCGAAATGAATACATGCAACAACATAAAGTAAGTGAGACCCGAACTGTTAATCTAAAACGAATAATGAAAGGACAATGGCAACATCAGAAAAACAAAGAAACAAAAGAAAAATACACACACACACACACACACACATACAAAGATGAACAAAATGGACCCCCAAAAAACCATGGGTGAGATCAGGTGCACCGGTAGAGTAAGCATCTCCTGATTCTTATAAAACACCTGCATGTTGAAAATGTCAAATCCAGTAGTAAGGTCGAATCCGGTAGAAGAAACAACAATTAAGTTTTAAAAGGGAAAGATCTCTTGTCATCTGGGAAAAAGATATCCCATAGCTGTCCGAAAAATGATGATGTCGTCCTTAACACTTCTGGAGGGATGACTTCAAATTTTGGGTAAGATACCCTTGTTTAAGTAACTTATTTGTGAGCAACCGGGCTCTTTCAAGGAAGTCACTGTATCGACCACAGACCATTAAATAGCGAATGAGCTGGGAGATACGGTTAACTCCGTATGCCGGCGCTGTTGGGATTTTGCTACAAAGAAAAGGGAAGTTGACTATTGGAAAGTGAAGTCATCGCGTTTGTCATACAGCTTTGTTTGAAGTCTACCTCTGTTGTCAATTTCTAGGTGAAGGTAAGGGAATGATACCGATGTGGAAGTGCCTGTAGTATCCTTAATTAAGAGTTCTTTTAAATAGATCAGTGCATGAAGAAAATCACCAAAGCGAGGGTTGTTAAGGGACAAATAATTATCTATAATAACGGAAGCTAAAATTGAAGGATTAGGCCAGCTTTTTTTATCTTTATTTTGAATGTTTGTAGATATGCTTTCAACCCTTAGGGATATAATTATGCATTTCTTAATTAACTTAATTAATCTTTATCAATGCTTCTCTAAACCCTAATGGGTTGACAGCATATACATTTTGTACATGTATATGTTACAGGAGGATCCGGAATCTTCCTAGGGATAATTGGAATTTTGATTTCTCCAATGACAAATTGGAAATCTTATTTGCCCTGATTAATTGGAATTCCAATTTCCACTAGGTCAAATTGAGATATCCAGATTTGCCCTAGGAGGATTCCGGATCCTACTGACAAAACATCTCAGTATAGATATAAGTAGATTTCTAAAAGGTATACATAATATTTTAACTCGGGCGACACTGTAGGTACCAAAATCCATAAAGTTGATTACTTATTCCCTTACATCCTTTCGTGTAAGACCTCCGGAATCAAAGAGGTAACATATTCTAAATTAGCATATAGAATCTTTTCCAAAGACGGTATAGTGAAAAAAAAAAATTACAGAAGACATTCTTTATGATTTAAAATCTGGACGGTTTCTGGGTCTAAATGCTGTGGACCTTACTGCACTTACCGAGATCTCAGTCTGTGTCTGTATGTAATAGACCATATCCGAGCTCTAGTATCAGGATTTACCAGACGGCACGTCACAGTATAGAAAACGTTACGTCATAAAGCATAATACGTCATGCAACTATGTTGTTGAAGTACATTCTTGGTCACATGGGGCGGACACGCTTGTGACGTAGAGTGGACAAACAACAGCTGGTGAATCTGAATACCAGAAGTCGGATATGGTCTATTGCAACAGTAAATGTAATACTTTCAGGTGTTCATTTTGAAAAGCTAAAATTACTTGTTCCACAAAATGCCACAAGAGCAATGTGAAGAAATGTTGCAATAAATAGGTTTGAGTGAAAGAAAAGATCTAAATATGTTGTACTTGTAACTGCTACAATTTGCCAATACTGATTTCGTCGGTAATTAAAAATTTTTTTTTAAGATTTTATTATTGTTTCTTTTAATTTAGCTAATAAAAGAGTCTTTAAATACTAATAGGATCCAGAATCCTCCTAGCAATAATATCTAGTATGATTCTGAATCATCCTAGAAAATCAGTAAGATATGGAATTCTCCTGGGGCAAATCTGGATATCTCAGTATGGCCTAGTAGATTTACACTGGATGTAAGCCAGGGCAAATCAGAATTCCAATTTTTCCTAGGAGAAATCAGAATTCCAATTTGCCCTAGGAGGATTCAGAATCCTACTGGATTCCAATATACAAACAATTAAACGACAAAACATATATTCATGTAGAACTATAAAAAATTATGCATCTATATGGAGTCCACTGTCCTCAGCGCTAGTGACTTTTGAATGAAATTGGCCGCAAGCACGTGGCGGCAAGGTACAATGTATACGAGACAATAAGAAAACTACATATTTTCTGAAGTTTTTTCTAAAAAAAAAATTGTTATCAAATATTTTCGGAATCACATTTTTAATTTTGATAGAAAATATGTTCTTCATGATTTTTTTTACCATAGAAAAAGAAATAGAAGCAAATATTCTTTTTCGTATATTTTTCATTTTGACTGTTGTATTTATCTAATTTTTTACTACAAATTAAGGATTATTTTGAAGTTCAATGGTGTTTTTTTATTGGGGTGACATATCAAGATAGCTTATATTGTACCCGGCACGAATTAGATGTACTTGGCCATCGGTTGTAAAGTAACTGAAAATTATCATCTGCTGTATAGTTATTGTACGTTCGACGCCCTTCATTGGTGAAAACTAAATATGTTTTTTTTCAAATTTAAATAATTTTAAGACCAAATTTGAAAATATGGCTAAAAGTATACAATGAAAATAGTGTTGAAATTTCGATAACTTGAAAATAATTAGAATAAATTCATCTTTAGGGAAAATATTGAGAGTAAATCATAACAAATAACTAAATACCGAAGTTACTGTGAATTTAAATTCTGCATATGCGCATTTCGACAACTTATGTCTCGTCAGTGCAGATAAACTCTAAACGTTTGGAAAACCATTAACTCAAAGATGTTTAAAAACTGACATAGAACAAATAACCAATATGATCTAAATGTAAGGCCAAAATCGGCTAAGGATAGAGCTTTACTTGAGGGAGACACTCCTTAGTTTTCAACAAAATTCACAAAAATTTAGATATTGTAAGGTCTCAAATAGAATCGGCTTTCGGGTCAGCACAGAAATACTGACTACTGGGCTGGTGAATACCCTCGGGAACTAACAGTCCACTGACATTTTTTGAAGAAAAACAAATGAGTTGTACGGTAGAATTTGGGAATAATTTTGATTAAAGCGTAAATAATACAGTGTGATGTATAATTAAAACTAGAAAAACTGTGACAAGAGTTATCTTATAGATACCCCGCTCTCCCATTTGCAGATTCCAAAAAACAACAAAAATCAATTCGAATCAAATTTTTAAATAGCCAGTGCACAATGGCAATGTACTGAAAATTCTGTGAAAGTTTCGTTAAATTTCACCAAGTGGACGGAGGAGTTGTGGCCACAGTGTGTACCCCTATGATGGACGGAATGACGAAGGGACGTACGAAGAACGGACAACATGATGACTGTATACCGCCCCCTAAAGCGGGAGGGGGGGTATGAAAAACATGTACCAAAGTTGAAACGAATGACACATAAGAATACGATTAATATCTTCCAGAATTGTGTATTTTTGTTCCAAGAATATATTTTTTTCTTGCTTTAAGATGTTCATCCAAGTATCTCTTTATCTTTATAAGTGTCTGAGTAGTTTAACATAAGCAGCTTTCACACAGCAAATAAGTTGTCACCTTTGATTTGCGATATCAGATTCTTTAGTCAAAACGTTATTTTACATTACAATAGATTTCCTGCAATAAAAATTATTTCCCTTTGATCACCTAATGCAAATGTTATCTATCACGTGATTGGTCAATTATACTGTAAATTCCTATGCATACAATCGGAATGTAAATTTACTTAACGATATCAAATGACTATTTGAATGTGTACACGTGCCGAAAACAGCGGGTAATTGCCTTCGTCCCTGTGGGAAAACTCCTCCTTTAACGATGTTTACAATGGTTGGATTACAGTTTAAACATTTGCAAACGATAAGCTTGAAAGTTTCACACAAATTGTAGGTAGGACCAGAAGGGGATGGTCAAGATAGAAAACTACCATTAAATCAACATTTATCACCAATTCGCACTTTTAATATGTTTTATTATTCATAAAAAATTAATTGAATTTGAATTTTTGTTTGTAACAAGAGTTTGAATTATTCATACGATTTTGTAAGAAGTAAGCAGGACCCTTTCTATCGTGTGTCGAACCCGCGGTGTTGCGATGAACATATTTGTCCCATACGTAGCGGAATGTCCTTCTTTTGTCTTGTTTCGTGGGAAAATAACTTTCAGTGAAGTCAAGTTTAAAAAACATACATTTGTAACCCTAACACCAGCGGATTTCAATAATAATTTAGTTCTTAATGCAGTTCATCTTTCTATTCTACGGCTCATTTCATTTAAACGTATATCCAATTAGATTTCAGACAATTCTATCGTTTCAGTTTATATACTGATAGTGAGGAAAGTAATCTTGCAGAAGGGTTCATTTTGATGCTTTCCTTTTCATATTCTTTCAACTTTTATTATAATCGTTTTATGGGTCATTAACTTTGATAATCTGTTTAAATTAGATAGTTTAAAATAAATTATGATACATATATCAGATACATAGCCATCCATTAGCATGATCCAGCATAGTGCCGTTTAAAAGTGAAAAATTAAGATAAAACATTTTAATGTAAAATAAATAACCAAAATGAAAGAGGTTCTTGTATGAAGCATTCCCACGATCAAATTAGTTTGAAAAGGCAACAAAAACATTAGATATTAATGTATTAAATTGTGAAAAGTTTTGATTAAACTTTGAATTTACTTCGTGCTTACGTAATATTTTGTCTAGATATATACATTTTTTTCTGAAAATGCAATAAGGAAAAAAAACATAAAATGTCAAACAGAACATGTTATTACATGTGATGACTTTTTACATGATTTTTTTTCTATTTCAATAACCGTCAAGCACATTTACAATTTGTAAGCGAGACAAAATTTAGGTCGAAAATGTGAAAACTGCAGTCTTAACCAGTTATCACTTTAAATATTTCTTATTTTGAATATATACATCGGCAAACGAATACCGAAGCAAGAACGATGCAAGGGGAAATTTTAAAATCATAAATCCAAAATCACGGCAATTCACAGCAACACGAGTTGAGACAGTATGACAAAGACAAAACAAATAAACAAAAAAGAACAAGAACGCCACAAAACTAAAGCACTAGCAGTGTGAACCCCTATAAAAACTGAGGTATCAACAGGTGCTCCGGAGGGGTAACATGATCTACTCCACGCATGACACCCGTCGCACAGCCAGCTAGAATACAGTATTGAGAGATCTGTTTGATGCCTGATTGGTTATTGTCATTTTCTAACCCTTAGAAAAAACCAATTAAAATCCATGGTACGTGTTACTTCTCTAACCCTAAAACAGTACCAAATTTAAGATAAAAGTTTGAAAAACTTGTGCGAGTGTATTAAATGGTCGGACAATAACTAGGACAAATGGGTATTACAAACATAGCAACGAAGACAAACTAAAAGATCACAAATGTGTTTTACAAGACAACACAAAATACTAAAACAACTGACAGTGTGAACTCCCACTGAAAACCGGGAGTATCATCAGGTGTTCCGGAAGGGTAAGCATGATCTGCTCCACGCGTGGCACCCGTCACACTGCCAGTGAAAAGTCCGGTGTAGTCCGGTAACAAACTCTGGATCTACCCAAAGATATCTGTTCTCATTTGTGAAACAGAAACATTGTAATGGTCTGTCAAATCGTGGTGACGACCGTAAAACTTCTGTAGTGACAATTGCAACAGTGACTGAACATACCCTTGATGTATAAGTTTTTGAGACAGTAATTTCGCTCTGTTGACAAAATCGCTGTACAAACTACAGGCACGGCAATAGTGAATGAGTTGTGAAATGTACACGCCATATGCCGGAGAAGTGGGAATATTACTGCTCAAAAACGGGAAGTTCACTACTGGAAAGTCGAAATCATCACGCTTGTCGTAAAGTTATGTTTTCAGACGTCAAGAGTTGTCAGTGTAGAGGTATAGGTCCAGGTATGATGCTGATGATGGTGTATCAATGGTCTCTTTAATTTCGAGTTCATTTGGGTATATAAGATGAAGATTATCATTGAATTGAGGATTGTTCAATGAAAGAACATCATCTATTCTATTGTTTATTGTTGCGATCAACGTATTTGTTCCATATGTACCTAGCCGAAATATATCCTTCCTTCATCTTTTGTCTTCATCTAAAGTAGAGCACAGCGTTTACAATGTATACTGGTATTTATCTGCAATAACCAAACATTTAAATCGTTATATTATGCAGTATGCTTGGCCATAAGCAGAAATGTCCATATGCAGAAACTAAATTCGAAGAAACTTCGGTATTTTTATATGAAGCCTCGGCTAGTGGGCTTAAAGTCCACGAGGATAATCACAAACCCTGTACGTAGCAGTACTTCGATGCAGAACCGAAAACCGATTTTATTTGGAAACTTTGAATATCTAAATTTAAGATTTTTTCTTAAAACTAAGGAGTATCTCACTTTTGAATAGCTCCGTCTTTTGCTGATTTTGGCTTTTCTTTGTAGATCCTATTGATAATTTGTACTCTATCAGATTTTACACTTATTTCGATTTATAGGGCCTGTAAGTCTCGTACAATTTTGGAATTTCCGGGATCAAAAAATGTACCCATAAGTTACATTTTACACAAATATATACGACGTTTCAAACAAAAGTCTGAACATCATAATCTTCAGACGTCATGTTTTGGCGGGAATCGTTTTCGAATTGCCTGTTTATCGTGAATTCTCGCGAGTCACATGACGAGACTTACAGACCATATGGCAAATATCCAATTGTGATTTGATCTGCACTGAACAAACAAAAGTTGTCTTAACAAAAATGTAGACACTACTGAAATTCACAGTAACTTATTTTGTTATTTGTCTTTGGCTGTCCATTTGTGATGGTTGTCATGGTTACTGTTATTGAATTATAAAACTAATAAATTCTGATTTCAATAAATTACCGCACGGGAGTTTAACCTTTTCTTCAAATCTTATCTTTGATTGTGATGCAAAAGGACAACCTAATTTTATGTTATTCGGATAAAAAAACTCAAATCTGAAATTTAAACCTCGAGTCCACTTTATGCTCCTTGATTTAATGTAGAAATACGCTACAAAACTACAGAAAACAATACTTAATAATCACTGAATTAAACACCTTTTCATTGAAACATCCTGTATCTAGTTCGTGTTGCTACTATTTCGAAAGTTCATATGATTATTCCGGCTTTAAATATTTTTTGCTCATTTCTATCAAGATAACATTGGTTTATGTTGGTACCAACCTGTGTTTTGTATATGGAAGCACAAAATTGATAATACTGGTAATTCATTTTCTTATTTCTTTCAAATACAAAATGCTGAATTGTCAATTTTTTAAAGTTAAATTGTATGCACCTTCTGTGCCCCGACAAAAAAAGTTAAATTGCATGCAACTTCTGTGCCCCGACATGCTATTCACAAAACCATACTTTATTGCCACTTAACCCCCAACCGATTTGGTTTTTCAGCTTTGCTGACCATCGCCATGAAAGTTCGTTTTTTAATTTACAAAAAGAGACGTACAGACTGTTCTAGTGAAAGAAAATACGCTTCCCCACCATTTTTATCATCAATAAAGTAACCTTAATGGCTGAGACCAATCAAAAAGTATTTATGAAGGATTAAAAATTTGAAAGTGGACAAGGGTTCTCGAAGTGTAAAGTGGGTGGCTGCTCTAATAATTATAACGTTATTTTATGACAAGCACACTTTTTAATTCTGAAAAATACTCATAATGTGATAACCTGCTGAGTTGGTAGTTTCTTGCTATTGAAAATGCATGTTAAACAGTTATGATTATTAAAATATCCGGTCATTTTGAATAATGACTGCTTTAACCTGTCCAGACGTTTGTTGTTTGTAAATGAAAGAGAGAAAAAAGTCTTCCCCTTCGCATGAACTACTTAGAAATAAAATAAATCTGATATTAAAAATTAAAATGTCAATATTTAGATCAAATTAATCCGTTATATTTTCTTTTTCAATTGAAAAGCACAGTTTGCCGAGTCGGAAAACCGTGCATTTGACCTAAGGGTTAAATTAAAGGCAATTTTCCAAATCGATTGAATTGGATGCGTTTGCTTGAGTACATGATAAAAATTAAATATTCCCAAAGACCGGTACCTCTGTGACAAATGGTCAATGGGTTTTGTGAAAGGATACTATCCAATTTAATTTCTTTATATGGATTCGGTAGTTCGGAAACATAACCCCATTTCAGAAGAAACGCAGCATAATAAAATTTCCGAAATTTTCTTTCAGTGTACACTTGCCTGCTGTGATATCGACAATAACCAACGCTGCACGACTGCAATCATCCTTTCATGGCCGTTGCATAACTGTCAACATGGCAATTAAACTTGATGAGTAAGGTGTCCGGAATTGGCATTCCCTTATTTATAAAGACCTTTTATCAAGCTGTTTCTTTCATATAATAGCCTTACTCCATATGCTCTATTTTTGAATGTTTATCTTGAATTGTTATTCAAATTGTAATATTTAAGTTTACAAATATATTCTTTATTTTATTTTATTATCCGTTTCATCTATTATTAGGTTACAATTTTTATTCAATTCTTTATTTTTTCAAATGGATTACCGACAGCTATGAGGCTACTAGCGGTCAATATAACATTTGGAAAGTACACAAAAAATAATAAATGCTAAAATTTAAAAGTATGATAGTGTATTCTCCATATGAGATAAGTACACAATAACTGTTATATATAGAACATTTATCTCTCCGGCACATGGTATCTTTTTACGGACATCACACTGCATGGGAGACAAACTCCAGTCTTAAATTAACATTGAAAGCTATTAAAAAATGGATAACAGGAATCACCTACAATGGCTGAAAATTATAATTACATGCATCAATTTGCAAGGGAACTACACAAGAAAAACACGTATAAGACAAAAGACAAACGTAGACAACGATAGGAATTCGGGACAGCCGGACTTGGTACCGGCACTAGCAAAAGCCAGCGGTAGGGTTAAACCGGTTTATTGGTACCCAAACCTCCCTTTTATCTGTCCCGTCTCCCTATAGTATAAAAACATACGAATAAAAACCAATACAGGTAGACTACTAACTCCATTACCACAATCTTGAAAGGAAAGAAAAAGACAATACGTAATTTTGAAAGAAGGGTCAAGGGGTGTTCGCTACTAAACTGTCGGCTAGCTCAAGGAGCCTAGTCTGTTGGTAGAACACTGTCGCACTACGGAAGAAGACAAAGTCATTACCAATTTCCTTCAATGTACTGTCAATATTCAATTTGTTGAATATAATGGTTGATATTATCACATACATGGTGAAACCAAGCAATGACAAAACGTTTTTTTTATTGTTGTTCATCATCTTAAAATCGCCATGAGGCCTTCAAAAATAAGCTTTACTGGTAATTCATAGTAGTTTAAGATTGCTCCTAGCATCGATTTGAGTGGAATTCATTGCTAATTGTCTAGCGGAAATCATTGCTAATTGTCGAGCGGAAATCATTGCTAATTGTCGAGAGCGGAAATCATTGCTAATTGTCGAGCGGAAATCATTGCTAATTGTCTAGCGGAAATCATTGGTAATTGTCTATCAGAAATCATTTCTAATTGTCGAGCGGAAATCATTGCTTATTGTCGAGAGTGGAAATCATTGCTAATTGTCGAGAGCGGAAATCATTGCTAATTGTCTAGCGATAATCGTTCCTAATTGTCTAGCAATACCATATCCGTGTCTTATTTGGCCCATGGATGCGAGATCGTAAAGAAACATAAAATCAGAAGTGGCGAAGTGCTCTTACAATCAATGTCATCCATTGCTCTACAAAAGCACCAGTGGCCTGCGCTACTGGACATATACAGCATATATAGGCAAACATAGCGCGCCCATCAAGTCGATTGTAAGAAAACTTGGCATTGTAAAATAGTATGATGTGGGCACTATAGATAGATGGTCAGAACTGTTAGTCCCAGGTCGGAATACCATTAGGAAATTTCAAAAAGTAATAAAATGCAAAAAAAAATTAAATGAAAGCATGATAATGTATCCATATGAGATATTTCCTCAAGAACAATTATACCATGACTGATATATATATATAGAGAGAGAACATTTATCACTCGTGCACGGGGAATCTTTAAAGTAACCATGTTTTCAAGTAGGACTCAAAATATTCAGATACAATCTGCCACTGCAGGTACCAGTCATGCATTTGACATTTGTTGTACCAAATATCAAAAACTTACGTCAAGATGGGCGAGTAGATAGACGAGAAGGCAGTGTTGGTAATAATTCACACTTGTCTTTTTGTTGTTCATATGCAAGATACTATTTCAGAAGCAACCTTTTCTTATGGAAGTTTACATTATATGTTTGCTTTCTGTAATTTTTAGATGTATATACTTAAAAATGGTAAATTTTTTTGTTTGTTGACAACACATCATCCATACAGTTCTTACAAACAAAGTTGTAACATCGTTAGACATCTTGCAATTAATCCCTATCAAATAGGTGCTAATGTCATCTTGAACTTACAATGATGTATGCCGAAAGCTCATGATGACTTCAAAATTGAGAACAACAATAGCGTTGTCCCATTGCATAGATTTATACTATCGGTATTTGTAATACGAACAAGAGGCTTGCGACAAGTCTCTCTGTTTATTTTGTTTACTCCCAGACACCCAGATGAATATTTTCATGCAGTACTGTGATAGTATACAAGGTACACATTTTCACAATAAACCTGTAGCTAGCAAGTCTCTTCACTATTAATAATAAAAGTCCAATCTGATGGAAATGATTTGTAAAATGGCCAAAAAAGTCAATTTACACGCAGATTCGATGTTGAAGTTTTCATCAGTGGAAAAATTGATTGTAAGTGTCGGGTTCTGGTGGAAAATAAAATCATAACATCATTGAATATAAGTGCCCAGTTTTTATATTTGTTGACGATCCCGCGTACATATAGGCCCAATCAGTCATGGATGTGGCATTGTTAGACATCTTGCATAAATTCCCCTCAAACTCGCGGTAATACCAATCTTGAACATATGAGGTACATGTATGACCAAACCTCATTGTTGAAGGTCTCAATGTCACTTCAAGATGTATAACAACAATAAAAGCGTTGTTCCATTGTTTGTTTTTACTTTGTATTTGTAGTGCAAACATAAGATTTGTTATAAATCTCTTTGCCTTTTTGGGTTACTTCCAAACACCCATTTGATATTTACATACAGTACTGTGTTTGATAGTAAACAAGATCCACATTTTCACAATAAACTTATAGCAAGTCTCTTCGATATAGGGTCTGTAAGTCTCGTCAAATTATGATACTTCCGGGTACATAAATTGTACCTAGAAGTTGCATTTTTAACAAAAACGTATGACGTTTCAAACACAAACTTTGAACGTCACAATAGGGTCTGTAAGTCTCGTTCAGTTTTGAAACTTCCGGGACCATAAATTGTACCCGGAAGTTACATTTTTAACAAAATAATATGACATTTCAAACAAAAATTTGAACGTCATAATCTAAAAACGTCATATTTTGGCGGGAAGCGTTTTCGAATTTCAATTTTATCGTGAAGTCACGCTGTCACATGACGAGACTTACAGACCCTATCCTCAAGCGTCATATTTTGGCGGGAAACGTTTTCAAATTCCAATTTTATCGTAAATTCTCGGTGTCACATGACGAGACTGACAGACCCTATTCTTGATAAAAGTAAATCTGTCGGATATGATTTATGAAAGAGGTCAGAAAGATTAATTCACACGAAGATTAGATGTTAAAGTTTCCATAAGTTGAAAATTGAGTGTAAGTGTTGGGTTCTGGTGGAAAATAAAAACATAACATCAATGAACATTGATGTCCAGTTAATCTTATCTTTGTTGACGATCCCGCATGTATGGACCAATAAGACATGTATATTTCATTGCCCAACATGTAGCAACGAATTCCATTCAAATCGCTGCTTGGGGGCCGTCCTTGACTTTCTGTGAGGTATGAGCAAAGCTCAATATTGAAGGCCTCATGGTGACTTGAATATGAAAAGGAACAACAATAAAACCTTTGTTCTTTTGCTAAGTTCATAATGAATATTTGTAGAAACATTATTGCATGTGCATTTACTACATCTCCGTTCATTGTCTATCTATACGGCATGTTTTTCGATGGTATTTCAGTATACAAGGAAGTGAAACATAGAGGCATTGTAATTTTACGAATTTCTTAGAAAGGAACATCTCCAAGAAAAACATTATCAATATCACATGACCGTAGGGAGTGAGACCGGATGTGTTAACAATGGGTTTCCGAGAAAGGAATAGATATGTTGGCATACTTGTACCGGTCCATTGTTTTTACGTCAGTTTCACATTACATCTGCGCTAAAAATGTTCTTCGCCAAAATATGATATTTCTTAAGCCTTACAAATATATAATATTTCAATTGCGCCAAAAACTAATTTCGCAAAATGTGCTTTTTTCGATTTTATCAATAACACAGTTAAATGGTATAAATCTGTATGACTGCTTAGATATTGTCCCTAACTTTATAAGACTACCTGTCATTTGTCTCATTTTTCAGTGTTCATTTTCGTAGTCATGTAAAAGCATTGAATATTTAACTACAACAAAGGAAACCAAAAGCGAGTTTACAAGGTCTGTAAGTCTCGTTCAATTTTGAAACTTCCGGGCACATACTTTGTACCCGGAAGTTGCATTTAAGAAAAGCATATGACGTTTCAAACAAAAAGTATGAACGTCGTAATCGTGACGCGTCATGTTTTGGCGGGAAACGTTTTCAAATTGCAATTTTTATCGCGATTTCTCGGTGTCACATGACGAGACTTGCAGACCCTATTACCGTAACAGGGAAACTTACAATCGATTATAATCTAAACTTTTTAAACATTAATCCAGACATCAAGCAAGATACAAAATTGAAAGGTTGGACAATAATGAAAGGATATTTAGTAAATGTACACGAGACAAAGTCTCTACAAATGCATTATAAAACCAAGCGCTGTAACAATGCTTTAAATGTTGTTCATCTTGAACCCACCATGAGGCCATCTACAATAAGTTTTTTTCATACCTCATGTAAAGTTCAAGACGGTCCTAGGCTTCCGTTTGAGTGGAATTCAACTAAATGTCGAGCACCGATACATTCATTTTTTTATTACCCTTGAATGCTGGATTGTCAACAAACATACATTCTTTGGCCTGCTGTAACATTCGATGCCCCACAAAAAGACTCATATAAGACAACCACATCATATGAACAACCACATGGCACTCATCGAGCCAATTAATTACACGAAAACTTGGCATACTTAAATCGTCAGGTGTTTCGCTAGAATAACATTTGGAATTACAAAAGAGTCAAAATTTGAAGTATGTTGGTGTATCCATATAGGATATTCTCTCAAGATTTGACATCGTTATCTGCACCTATATTCTTTTAAAACTGTCAAGAATTTCTATATTAGCAAAGACGCCTTAAATCCTATAAAACAATCTCAATTGAAAGTTCAAGTTCATCCAAGTACCATTTTGTCAACATGAAGATTTATTCTGATAAAACAACAAAGAATAAGATTTTTTTACTATAGCTTATCTTTTATTTTGAAAAAAAAATGCCAAATTCGTTTGTGTGTGTATTTAAACTTGGCTGCCATTTAAGGATGGTCACTCCTCAAGTTTATTATATCAAGGAATTAAAATTATGATTTTTATTTATTAGAATATGGATCATACATCATTATAAGCAAAAAATATTGATAGGTCAGTGTGTCCGTTTTCGAGTTTTAAACGACTGAAATTTTGGCGGGAAACCGAACTTCTCTAGACTTTTCATTCACTTTGCATTAAGGTAATCAACCTTTGAAATGCGATGAAGGCATATCAAGAATTTCATCAAATTTTGTCAGAAGTCTATTGAAGATGTATACTATCATATTCTGAAAAGAAAATTGGGGGTCAGTGTGCAAAATTTTCTAATGCATAATAATGTATAAAACAAGAGCATTACGAAAGTCAGAGACAGTTTCAAAAACCTGAGCAGTGACCATCCTTAAGATATTTATGGTGGCCAGATGCAGTCATTTTGTGTTTATGCCTTTTATCCTTTCACTTTCACAGATTGAAAAAAGCGAAATCGAGGAGCCGAAAACGCAGAAGCTAAAACACGAATACGAGAAATGAGTTTCACTTCATGTTTTCGCGTTTTCGGTTTTGCGTTTTTTGCATTCTTGATTTTGCGTTTCGCTCTGTGGTAAGTAAAAGGAGAACAGATGAAAACGCGAAATGGTCGAATTTGGCAACCATATATATTAGGAGTTAACTTGATCCTCTTAGTACAATGAAATGCACTATTTTAAACAGTAACAGGATATGGAGTAAATGCACATGGGAATGCACAGTAAATCAAGTAACAGAACTACACTTATATTGTTGTTTTTGATCTTTAAGTCACCACGAGGCCTTCAACAATGAAACTTGTCCATACCTCATAGTAAGCTCAAGGTCATACTTAAAAATTTTGGCATTTTCTTTTTTTTTCCCAACTTCCAAATGTAATTCTGACCATTCTGTTTATAAAACCCACATCTCCCGTTTTATAATACCCCAAGTTTTTCTTGCAATAGGGCCTGAAAGTCTCGCACAATTTTGGAACTTCACGGATCAAAAGTTGTACCCGGAAGTTACATTTAAAACAAAGATATATGACGTTTAAAGCAAAAAATTGAACGTCATAATCCTAAGACGTCATGTTTTGCCGGGAAACGATTTCGAATTGCCTGTTTATCGTGGATTCTCGTGAGTCACATGACGAGACTTACAGACCCTATTGACTCTATGAGTTTGATTGTTTTATATACTATTTGTCTTAAAGAGTATATGTGTCGGGCAACAGATGGCAGCAGTTCAAATAACACTTTGAAAGTTAATTTATTAATTTTAAAATTTGTTGACAACCAAGCATTCGTTAACATAAACGAGGATACATGGATAAGGCGTTGCTTGGCATTTAGCAATGAATTCCACCCAAACCTGGTCTAACTATGAGATATGAGCAAAAGTTTAGTATTGAAGGCCTAGTGCTGTATCGTGTGCATTCTTGTCACATGTACATTCATTTTCATATTTTTCTATTCAAGATGAAGAACAACAATAAAGTGCCGTTTCATTGCTTGACTGAGCACTTTGTCTCGTTGTTTTTAAAATAGTTTACTTTATTGTCAAAGAAGAACAACTCAACCCCAGATATATTAATATATAAATGGCAGTCAAGTTCAAATACACACACAAATGAATTATGCTTTTCCTGTATAAAAGATAAGCCATAGTATAAAATTTGTCACTCTTTTGTTGTTTTATCAAAATCTGTCTTCATGTTTCCAAAATGATACTTGGATGAAATAAAACCTTCAAATGAGATTGTTCTATAGGAATCAAGGCGTCTTTGCTAATATTATGTTCACTATCGAAATTCTTGGAAGTTATTTGAATAAATTCTGATAACGAAGTCAGATCCTGCAACTTGTTTTTCAAAACATAGATAGAACTGCAAAACAAGTCATTACAAACTGAATTTTGTATACACTTTCTATCTTCACATTTAGTCACTAATTTCACAGGAATACTTGGCCAATGTTGTTACCAAGTAAATTGTTAAAACAGCAACATAAGTAGTAAGTAAACTAGGACAGTCATTTACTTAAGGTGTCTGCAGGGTATCATTTCCCTATAAACTTCTCTGTGTTGAAACATAATTATATCATTGTTCAAAATATAAAATAAGATTTGGGGGTCACCGTGCATTTTAGTGCAAAAAATCAAATTGAAAATTTCTGGATTTTACAAAGGAATGACAGGGAAAATGAAATATGAGGGATAGCTTTAAAAATCTATGATAGATTTTGTTCATACTTTGCATGTGTTTTGAATTAATTATATAGTTTACATATAAAAAATAAAAATTAGGGGTCACCGTTGAAATAAGAGAGATAAATTGCGAAATGTTAATTTCTCTAGTGATATCTATGTTTAATTCTTTGATCAAATTACCTCCCTTGCATAATTTCTGAGTTCTGTAAATCCAGCAACAGATTTACAGCTTGTGTGTTTTAGTTCACCTTTTTGGAATAAAAATGTTGTAAAAGTGATAAGAAATAATAATTTCAAATACTTTGGAGCTTTCTTTACATTTTATATAACTATTTTGCTAAATTTTTTAATGAATCGAACCTAAATGAACAAGCATTACACAAAAATGGCGGAATAATACCACTGAGACACCTTAAATGCAACAAAATTGGCAGTTTGATTTAAATATATCAATTAAATAGTTTATGTTAACAAAGAGGGACAACTCAAATTAATATTGGTGTAAACAAATACACACACGTATAAATCTATCTTTCACTCTCAGCTCTTTCTTCATTTGTCCAAAATAATACTCGGATGAACATTACCTTCAAATTACATTTTCCTATGGATGCATTTATTGAATACAAGTGTTGCGTTTTAATAGAACCATTGCAGATGACGAAGCAAAACCCGGACATGAAACAGTAGAAAACTCCATGAAAATATGATAAAAAAGTATTATTAGTGTATATTTATTTTCTTGATACACACGTTTAGTTATTTTACTACTTATTCTCCCTCAGCATTTAGAAACTTATTTCACAGGAATATTTGGCTAATGCTGTAACCAAGTTAATTTTTTAAAAATAATGTGTAATAAGATCACGAGTGGTAACAAAAATATATCTAGTTTTTGAAAGCTTAAATTAATTTCATAGCATTTGATGATTATGATAAATGAACCATATGTTAAGCACCAAAATGCATACTATAAAGTAAAGAAAATGCACTGAATAAGTATTTCCAAGGTATTAAAAATTACGAGAAAAAATAGAAAATTCTGAATATTAAACTACAAGTCTATGATTATGATAAATGAACCATATGTTAAGCACCAAAATGCATACTAT
>MJUU01058382.1:89472-112868 GCA_002080025.1 Modiolus philippinarum | reverse complement strand
CCCCCCCCCCCCTTCAGGTTAAATGGTCGGTCCCTTAAGAGGTAAAAAAAAAACAAATCAAAGGTAACATGCATTGTTACAATGCCATAAAACGTTAAAAGGGGGATGCCGGGGTATTATAATTGGGAGTCTGTAATCACTTCTGTTATTGAAAATCAGGTAAATTTAGTACATTTCACAAAATATGGTGATCAGTACTGTCTGGCAATTTATCAGATCTTTAAAGATTTTAGAGGTTTGCCAAGCCAACATAGCTCATTCATTAATACAGTTTGTTAATCTTACAAGTCTTCATATTCTTTGTTTTTCTCCTAATCTAGACCTGCTATTGAACCTGTTGACTTTAGAGGTTCACTGTGACAAAAATAGCTCTTCTATAGTGCAGGCGACACAAGTGTTCCATTGAACACCCATGTCAACTTTAGATTGAAGAATATAAAGTAGTTAGGTAGACTTCCAAAATAAAAAAAAAGAATGGTCTTTGAGTTTTTCAGGAATTTTACCAAACTTGAAATAAAATATTTTTGGAAATCTAAGTAACGTTAGTGAAAATTTTTGGTTGTAATTAGAACAAATTCTTAGTCTATGGGTTTTCCTTAAAAAAAAGAAAAATAAGTGGTCTTTGAGACTTCCATGAAATATACAAAACTGTTATCAAATATTTTGGAAATCACATTAGTAAAATGTGTGTCCTAACAAATTTCTAGTGCTGGTATCAAGTCCAGCTGGCCCGAGTTCCTATCTGAGTGGCATTTGTCTTTTGTCTTCTTTGTGTTTTTTTCTGTGTAGTTCCCTGGCAGAATGTTACATGTAATTATAATTTCCAGTCATTGTATATGTTTCTTGTTATCCAGCTGTTTATTACATTCTAAAATTTGTTGCGTAATAGATATTCAAAAAATTAGCGGTCTTTGATATTTTCAGGAAATTTATCTAAATTTGAATAACATGTTTTTGCAATCAACTGATCAATTGGTCAAAATATTTGCCCTGATCGTAACAAATTCTAATAGTATGGTTGCTATGTAGACTTCCAAAAAATAGTGGTCTTTGAGACTTTCAAGAAATTTACCAAAATCGGACTCAAATATTTTTGAAATCCAATTGATGAAAATGTTTGCACTAATCAAAACAAAATTGAATTGTGTTTCCCTGGTTCAGTCGAATGTTATACGGATTTTCCTTACTGGTCTCTCCCTTTGATCGATTCTGACTTTTGTTGTCACTTTTATTTTCTAAAAGTATTGTTGCTTTGCAGAATTCCAAAGAAAAAGTGGTCTTTGAGACTCAGGAAATTTACCAAACTTGGAATCACATTTTACAATATTAAGTATTCAAAATTTTATTTGCTACCAAACACTTGCTAAAATATAAGATTATATCCTCAAATTAAAAAAAAATAATGAGACTTTGATATTTTCAGGAATTTCGAAACCTTATTGAATATCTCCAGACTATATGCAACAATTCTGCATAAAAAATTAATCCCTAAATCCAAAAATGTAGGAGGACTTTGCGTCACATGCCACATGTGTCAAATCCACATCTTTGAGCCTTGTCAAAATCAACATCTTTGGCCTCTTGTTTGCACCAAGATAAAAATTCTACAACAAAATTAAATCCCTAAATCCAAAATTGTAGGAGGAGTTTGTTTCACATGCCACATGTTTAAAAAAATCGACATCTTGGGCCGCTTGCTCGTACCAAGACCAATATCCAAAAGCTTATTGCTTATCTACAGACTAGCTGCAGCAGTTCAACAACAAAATTAAATTTCCAAATTCAAAAATCTTGGAGGAGTTTGAGTTAAAGAAAATTGTGAAGGACAGACGGATGGACAGACAGAAGGTACGATAATATCCCCGAATTTTCTTCGAAAGTACGGAGATAAATATCCGGCTAGTCTGTCAGTTTCAAGAATTTTCAATAATGCACTTAAGCCTAGTTTTAAAACCAGTTGTCAATTTACAGGATAAAAGTATAATTCGATTGCCTTAAAGCAGTCTTTGTATAAAAACAATACAAAAAGGTGCCATTTATACTTGACATACAGGATTTATGTAGTCTCTCGACCGCCCACGTTTTGTGCAACGTACTCACCATGTGCGATTGGAGGAAAACTCGAATTGGGAATATTGTTTTCAATGACATATATTATTTTCAAGATTATCAGGTACATATATTTAAGACTATTATTATGTTGTGTTAGTAGCATTTTTTTGCACAAATTTGAGCCTTAAACAAATGGGGGGGGGGCACAAATCAATAATTAGATACGTTTTGCGTAAGAATAACATTTCGTTTAACTTATATATTCTAGGGCCTGCATGTTTTGGATGTCAGTTTTGGAACATATTAGAAGTTTTAGAGATATCCTTATCATGATAATGGGACAAAATCTCATTCTGTTGCAGTTAATTGATTTTCATTATAACAAGTGGTATAAAAATAAAAATCAAAATTGGTTGTGTTATGACTTTGTCAGCAGCAATGACTACCACAAACAGAAATCAAAGTGTAAAAATTCCGTGAAGGACCAGTAATAGCAACCTTTGAAATACACTATACATTTATTTTAAAATTGACCTCAAGATTCGATTTTAGAGAACTGTCTTGCGATTAAACTTTGTTTGCACTCGCTAATTTTATTTGTTGTTTATATTTTCAGATATCATGGATATAGAGCGCCGGCAGTTAACCCGTGTAGAAAAATACGAGTTATTCCTCTCCTTTCGTGATAACACTGAAGATGAAGTCATATTATTTATGAAGGAAAATCCTTGGGTCTTCACATCAATTTTTTGGTTTGGTAATAGATATTTTTCTTAATTAATTTTCTTTGAACTGTAAGTAAAACTTTGAACTGTAAGTAAAACAATACAGTACCAAAGTGCGATGCAATTCTATAAACACGACAAAGAACAATTTTATTGTTAAAACAGACGCAAAGTTGAAACAAAAACACACATAAATCGTTACGAAACAAGAAAGTGAACAAAGAAAGAATCACCCTGTTGACAACCAGGAAAGATTTACAGTAGACACCAGCACAAACTTATTTTTACATTTGTAAAGTCGCTTTTTTGTAAATAGATCTTGCCTAAATTTGAAATGCAACAGATACGGACATGAGAGACGCTGTAGCCCAATTTATGAAAAGACTAATTTAGCTGTAAGATTTATATACAGTCTGAAATCCGGTGGTATTTAAACAATAGAATATGAACTCTCGTTTAGAAAAGATAAAAATGTCGATTGCAATTTTTATAACTCGTTGTCAAGGCCTGTAAAAGTTACTTATAACATGAAAATTTATACTCTTTTCTGTGCGTGTGACGTATATTGATATTGATAAATGACATTTAAAAAATAAATTATATCTCTTGCATATTTTTTTTTAGGAAAAATGAGATTTTCCGTAAGATATGGGATTCCAAAGAGTTTTGGATCTAGGTATTTCTTCATAACAAAAATTTTCAGGAAAAAATATACATTGGCATTAAATATTTATCATTTTATTTGCAAATTTTGGACTGGGTACACGCAGTGGTCTCGACGAAATAAAGAAAATAAAACGACCAGTTCTACCTCGCAACTGTCCAGTTTACATAAACAAAATCGATTATTACTCACTAGGCACGTGGGGTCTTTGAATGGACCTCAACTGAAGGCACGCCTTTTTGTTTGATTGAATCAATGAAATCTTGTGTTGATAATTACCTTTGAGATCGTTGGTATAAAAGGAAAATGGCGCTGTTTGGAGACGATATAATTTTGCTTAGCAACATAAAAAGTGTTTTGGATCGCATCGTTTCTTATGCAAGAATCTTCACTAAATTGACCTATTGATGAAGTATGTTAAGAAATCTATCCGTACATATAATCTTGTCTGGGTACATGAATTTTAACGCCCGATAGCAATTGATTTTTACCAGTCTGTCCATTGAATATTTTCATCACGACAGTGATTAATTTCAGAAATTTGCATATTACCTCTTCTTGCGGGCAGGTTTAACCACTTTTTAACTACAAAGTAAAGATTTGGGGATTGAATGACGTTTTCCCTAAATATTGTATTTGTCTATTTCTTTTGAAATCTTGACATTTTGTCGATTGTTTAATTTCGTCGCCATGCCGCGGCATAAATTTGTTCACAAAACTTATAGACACTGAAAGGTTTTCTAGAAGGGAGATAATTCTATACCACCAGATTTCTCGCTGTATAAAGTTTACACCAACAAACACTATTTACTTTGCTTAAAATGTACGAACACCGATATAGGTAATTGACCATTTTAAGGAATAACACATACCGAAGTACGTCTGATACAACAAAGATGCAGGTGATAAATGAATAGCCGAGATATTGAGTTACAAAACGTTACTGTCTTACTTATACAATTACAAAAACGTCCTAGATAGAAACGACGGTGTTCAGTGATTCAATCAGAATCACGTCTACTCTCCATGACATCATTACAAATTTAAGAGTAAGAATAAGAATTTTTATTATAATAATCAAGAACCCATAAAGGGCATCATAATACAACAAAATACAGTTTGATTGATTAGACATACAATGCAACAAACAAAAATAGACCACTACTGGTCAGCTATGGCAGTGAAGGTCTATTACATGTGTTCAACACCGGTTATATTCAATCAATTGTTCGATTCTAATTATAATTTCTGCAATTTCAGAAGTTTCATTTTCAAATTGGTTAAAAAGTTTTTTTACCAGTTTGAAAATGAAACTACTGAAATCAGTGGATTTAATTAATGACGGCATTTATGGTGCAACACAAGGTAGCTCTCCTGGAACTCAATTATGGTAACTTTCTTTAATATACATGTAATTAGGGCCCCGCATCTAGATGCAGGTGCCCTATGGTTTTCACTTTGTCCGCCAACAATTTTTTCCCGTCAAAGATATCTTGGCTTCTATATGTGGGAATGATTTGAAAATTGGTCGGAAGCTTGGAAATGATGAGTTGTATTGTGTAAGCGATTTTCAAGTTTGTTTGACATCCACTTCCTGTTTGCAAATACTTTTGATTTTTTAACCATAACCAAATTTTCGTCACAGATTTCTTGGTTTGTCCTGGAGGGAATGATTTGAAATTTGGTCTGAAGCTTGGAAATGATGAGTTGTATTGTGTAATTGATATTCAAGTTTGTCAGGCATCCACTTCCTGTTTACCGATACTATGATTTTTAACCATAACCAAATTTTCTTCATATTTCTTATTTACAACACAAATGGCGTAAAGTATGACCTCCGACTTGGTGTTGTAGAACCGACGTTTAAATGACATACCATATTGCAGAAAAGTAACATTATGATAAGTTATGTCAATAAAAATGTAAAACGGATCCCTTTTGTTTATCGACAATATTTCTGTGAAATAAGCGTTGTTTTGAAGTAACACTTATCAAACTTTTATGCAAATTTTCGCTTTACTTTACCGTGTTATGCTTTAACAAATTTGTTTTTTTACGATTTTGGAACTTTACCATTTTTATTTGAAATTCTGCGCTTGTGCATTATCATTTTGGTAATAAAAACTAGACTAATGACTGTCGGAAACGACAGTTATCCCCGCACCCCCTGTTTGACTCAGAAAACAGCTATAGACCCTGGGTATAATTTTTCTTAACATTTTTTAAATTAAACTATGGACAATCACTATTTTTAACCATAAAGAATAAAAGAATATATGGTTGTTAGGCAGAATTCCAAAAAATAAGTAGTCTTTGAGACTTCCAGGAATTTTACCAAACTTGGAATCATATATTTTGGAAATCAAATTGGTGAAATGATTCTTCTTATTCTAACAAATTTTTTAACTATGTCTTCAATGTAGAATTCCTAAAATTAGTGGTCTTTGACAATTTCAGGAAATTTACCAAATTTGGAATCAATTATTTTGGAAATCCAATTGGTGAAAATGATTGACCTTATCAAAACAAATGCTAACAGTTTGGTTGCTAGGTAGAATTCCAAAAAAAATGTGGTCTATGACACTTTCAGGAAATTCACCAAAATTGGAATCAAATATTTTTCAAATTCAAGTGGTGAAAATGATTGCCCTAATGGAAACAAACCTTAACAGCATGGTTGTTAAGTAGAATTCAAAAACATTTGTGGTCTTTGACACTTTCAGGATATTTACCAAATTTGGAATCAATTATTTTGGAAATCCTATTGGTGAAAATGATTGACCTTATCAAAACAAATGCTAAAAGTTTGGTTGCTAGGTAGAATTCCAAAAATATGTGGTCTTTGACACTTTCAGGAAATTTACCAAAATTGGAATCAAATATTTTTCAAATTCAATTGGTGAAAATGATTGCCCTTATGGAAACAAACCCTAACAGCATGGTTGCTAGGTAGAATTCCAAAAAATATGTGGTCTTTGACACTTTCAGGAAATTTACCAAAATTGAAATCAAGTATTTTTGAAATTCAATTGGTGAAAATGATTGCCCTAATGAAAACAAATCCTAACAGTATTGTTGCTAGGTGGAATTCTTAAAAATATGTGGTCTTTGACACTTTCAGGAAATTTACCAAAATTGGAATCAAATATTTTTGAAATTCTATTGGTGAAAATGATTGGACTAATGGAAACAAATCCTAACAGAATTGTTGCAAGGTAGAATTCCAAAAAATAAGTGGTCTTTGAGACTTTCAGGAAATTTACCAAAATTGGAATCACATTTTCGAATTCTAAGATTTCAGAATTTTTATTTTTTTTCAAATTCTTGCCAAAATATAAGATTATATGCCAAAATGTCAAAAAATATGAGTCTTTGACATTTTCAGGAAATTTACCAAAGTTGGAACCGGAATCAAAATTCTGAAAGCTTATTGCGCATCTACAGACTATATGCAACAATTCTGCAACAAAATTAAACCCATAAATCCAAAAATGTAGGATGAGTTTGCGTCGCATGCCATATGTGTCACAATCCACATTTTGTGGTCTTTGTTAAATCGACATCTTGGGGCCTCTTGTTTGCATCAAGATAGATATCAAAAATCCGAAAGCTTATTGCGCATCTACAGACCATATGCAACAATTCTACAACAAAATTAAAACCCGAAATCCAAAAATGTAGGAGGAGTTCGCGTCGCATGCCACATGTGTCAAAATGGACATCTTGGGGCCTCTTGTTTGCACCAAGACCAATATCAAAATTCCGAAAGCTTATTGCCCATCTGCAGCATATATGCAACAGTTCTATAACAAAATTAAAACCTTAAATCCAAAAATGTAGGAGGAAGTCGCGTCGCAAGGATGTGTGACGGACGGACGGACGAGGCCAACGACAATATCCCCGAACTTTCATTCGAAAGTGCGGGGATAATTATAAATGGGCAAAATGAATATAATGTATTTGATTTCCATGAATAATATACAAGAAAATATTACTTATGAGATATAAAAAACTGTATAACAAACTTTTTTTATATCACATTTAACAAATATCAAGTTTTGGTTATTTTGTAGAAACTTTAGACCAAAGTAATGTCGGCAATAGTAAACATGTCTGCTGTTCTTGTTCGAAAGACTATGAATTAGGGATGAAGACTAATTTAACTTCAGAAGAGATTCTGACTAGACTGGAGTTATATATCAGATATGGAATGTGTTTTCATGTAATATTACAGAAATCTGGAGTCACTGATATGTATGATAAGGATATATCTATAGACCAAGTAGCTGAATACTTCCAAGATATCGAAGAATCCAATCCGACCCGAAATTTAACAAAATGTACGGCCGGCATGTACTGGATCCATTTAGCTGTATTGTTCGGTAAAGAGAAAATAATATGCGAATCGCTAAAAGTTTATCAAGGCAAATCTTTACCAACAGATTTTCTTGTTTCTTTGAAACACAAAATTTCTCCGATTTTATTGGCCATTCTTCATAAAAGGTCTTCAATGGCCAAATACATAGGTACAATGTACCCCAGCTTGATATGTCACCAATCAATTGACATTGGCGACTTAAACGATGATTCAAAAGAAGAAGGTAGCCTAGTAAATGCTCTATTAGGTTCTCTTTCTGCTCATCAATTCGAAGATTTCAACATGCTGTCGGCTCTTATAAAGGATTCTATAACAGGTGAAACAAACACTGCGGTATCCTCTTTATGGTTGAAGGAAATGGAACACGCAATTAATACTGGGAATGAAGAATATATATTTGGTCTCTCTAAAATTAAAGGAATGTCGCTAGCTAATTATTGCTCCGTGTTTGGCTATATAGATAAATCGGGTAAGTATATGTGGTATAAAGCTTTGAATTAAAAACTAAATGCCGAAATAATTACTGTTTTCAAAATAAATAAACATTACTACCCCGAATATGCTGAATTTTAAAGTTTGCGAATAATAGGTGAAGAGCCATCGATTTTATTTACTTCCATCAGAAACGGGGAACTGAAAGTTGGTCCCTGACCACTGTTCAAAACTAAAGTTACAAAAGCATGAAATAGTCAAATACCATATATTTATTTAAGATCTGTCGTAAGTTCTGGATCCCAAGTAAAAAAGCTATTGAAAAATAAAGAAGTTATTTGTACACTGATGTGTGAAATCAAGACTTAAAACCACTTTTTATGCTTATTCATTGGCCTACAAATATGCTGGAGATTAATTTGCCTTCAAAAGTGTTAGAGAAAATATTTATCTTGCCAATAGGATATATCATTTCGAAAAAAATATACCTATAGGTTGAATTTAAATCTACATCACCTCAGTATATAGTCATGTGTTAGTTCACATAACAGAAAACTAAAAATAGGAAACAAATTGTGTATATTACTTTTAAATTTTAGGTTGTCCTGTTGGGTACAAACTAATTTTGGGAGAATTTTGTCAAGAGTTTATGAACAACAAGACAGTTAAGAAGGGCAAAAATGATTATGAAGAGGAATTAAGAAAGGCAACACTGGACAAGATTTTTACCAGAGTTATCTTTTTTGGTGATGATTCCATAGTTCAACTTTTTGTTGATCATGGATTTGATGTGAATGCAAAGTATTGTGAACAAAGTCTATTGACTTGGGCTGAGACTTTAAATTTACCTGCAATTTCCAACGTGTTGTTATCTGCCGGGGCCATTAAAACTGAACTTGATGTAACAAAACCGTTGGTGCAGTTAGTCTTAGATCAAACTAGCCACGTTTTTTATGACTACCCTAAATTTAGTAAAAGTGATACGCTGTATCTTATCCATAGATTGTTTGAAAACGGACATGGTTGTCTATCTGACGATATTATTTACAAGGCGTTTGACAAGGATCAGTACTCTGTGGTTAAATACTTGTTTCTTCGTGGAGCAGATCCACAATCAGCATTTTCCAATACTTTCTGGATCTTCAAACTTTTGTATTTAATTGTAGTTACAAATACACAATACACCAAATTCCAAGACCTCATAGGAAAAGATGGCAGATTCTATTCGCTTTACTCAAGTTTTGATGTCTTGCGTGTTTTACCAGACATAGTCAATAAATCTGCCATACAAGACATGGTCTCAACAGAAACAATGGAATGGATGAAAAATGAGTTAATTCCCAAGACACCGACATATATAAAAGTCCCGTGGTACAGTCGTGTCAGATCATTACAGAGTATGTGTAGAAGTAGAATATGTACTCACTTTGAAGGTTTTAAATATTTACGTTATATGAAAACGATTGAAAAATCAGTCCCAAAGTCCATTTTTGTCTATCTCATGAAAGAAGATATTCTTCAGAAGCTTCTTGCATCATCCCAGATGAGGGAATTTGATAAGCTGTTTGCAGGAGTTGATGAATACTTCCTTTGAAATACTGTATTGATGCAAGACCAAGTTTAGATGACAGGAGAATTATTCATAATTCAAATATGCTTTATTTTTAAATAAAGAGGTCTCTTAGAATCCCATCTATGTCTTCACAAGTATAACCTTATCTGACTTGGAAACTATTGGCTGATATAAGACAACCGTCACATATAATATGCAAAATTTTATATCCAACAACATACAGATTTAATAACTAGATGAACTAAGTCATGAAACAAGCTGATGACATAGGATTCTGATTTGTAATACTACTAAAGCATGGAATATCATAAGTTTTCAAACAAAATAGAGTAAATAACATGTCTAAAAATGCCTACAGATACTGGAAATAGCCACTCTCAACCATGAAATTAGAATAATCCTCGTTGCTTTTCAGATTATTAATAAAGGTCTGGTACCCCTACTGTCACTACCATCGTACGGGTCGATTTAACCAGGAGGAGACTAATGCGCTGTTACAAAGATCATCAGTGACTTGATAGAAAATGCGAAACGAACATGAATTCTCGGCTTCCAAAACATTTTCTAATTAATAATCATTACACAGAAACAGATTTGTCCCCTCCTTAATACTCGTATGAAAGGGGTGACTTTGAGATTATGGTTGATACAAGCATTATACTGCTGAACAATAAATGACGCACCATTTGGTTGATGATGTAGTGCTTTATGACGGTTGTTGCTATTGCACATCGACTAGCCCTATATGACGGACCTTATTTGTCATGGATACTGCGTGAAAGATTTTTGTGCATTTATCAAACAAACTGATTTTCTTAGTAAACGTTCATCACTAAAACGATGATCATATAGTGAATAAGAGGAAACCTTAGGTGTCATTTTACTCTCCCACTTCAAATGAACAAATAAAGGGATATGGAGTAAATGTACAAGGGACAAAATCCCTAAAGATACATGGTAAGATGATGAATAAAAGGATATGGAGTAAATGCACATGAGACAAAGTCTCTACAAATACATGGTAAAAANTCAACAATGAGCTTTGCTCATACCTCATAGTAAGTTCAAGACGGCCCCTAGCACCGGTTTAAGCGGAATTCTTTGCTAATTGTCGAGCAACGCTACATCCATGTCTTTCTTGGCCATGGGTGCGGGATTGTCAACAAGCATCAATTAAACTGGCAAAGTGCTCTTACAATTGCTGTCATTCTTTGCCCGACATAAGCACTAGTGTCTTAAGCTAGTGGACAACTACAACATATAGACAAACACAGATGAAGCAAATCGGGAACAACGTTATAACTATTGTTCCTCATCTTGAAGTCACCATGAGGCCTTCAACAAAGAGCAAACACTCCTATTTCTTAGTAAGTTCAAGACGGCCCTCTGCAACGGCCCGGGTGGAACCCACCTGCCTAATGTCGAACAACGCCACATCCATGCATCCTATTAGTCACGGACGCGGGGTCGTCAAAGTCCATATGAAGTCATGTTCCCATGTAGTTGCCCCAGTTTTAAATTTTGCGGTTTATCGTTTTTTTTTCATACATTTGTTTGATGACAAGCTTCAGGCATTTCTATTGTTGATTCCTTTGCTATTGTCCCTTTACAACGTCAAAATAGTTGATGATGTTAATGCGTCTATCGACCTAAATAATCTTTGCCACTGCGCTCTATGTTGCATCATTACTGAATCTTAAAACATTGTAACACGACTTTGCTTCGATGAACCGCAATGAAATTTTACACTTCAAGTCGATATTGTTGTACACATAATAAGTTTCAACCCCTAGGGGTACAATTATGCATTTCTGAATAAATAGTTTATAATGATATTGATTTTCATTCCACTTCCGATGAAATGTGACTGTTCTCTTGTTGTGTTGCTTATTCACTGTATGAAAAGAAAAATATGTGATGTAATACATTTCAAAACCCCAAAGAACTGCATGACATGGGCGCCCTTAAAAGATTATCTCTTTTGATGTCAATGATGAACTCGCTGAAGTAGTGTAGGTCATGATTTTCAATGAGAAACTGAGAAAAACAATTCCAGAACTATGACATGTATACACGAGTGATCAGAAAAAAATGGCGGCAGTAGAAAGTGGTTGTGTAAGTTTGGTCCCGTCGATAAAACCCTATTTATGACTTCTTTGTGTTGGAGATGATGTGGAATGCTATGTGTACTTTTTACTGACCTGTTCTTCGGATTCACTTTTTTTGTGAATTATATGCTTTATTGTGGACATTTTTTATATGAAACGAGACACAAAAGGACAAAGAACAATGTTTACATTTCCATTGTTTATCTTGTATACAGGTAGAGATGTGATCATACTGGTTTATAAAGTATATGGTTATTTTTGAACAATGTCTTCTACTGATGATCAAACACCAATTAAAAGTGGAGATAAACGACAGTAATTTCAGATTCATTTAATTCATCTCAACCTAGTTCTATTAGACGCAGAAACTCCCTCCCGGATGTTGCCAAGATGTCAAATGACGCATGTGTCGTAGACAAGAATGGCAATACTATAAACTTGAGTAAATTAATCAGAGATACTATTAGTAACCTCCTTGCCTGAAAAGCTAGCACCGGTAATTATGCAGGCTCTTCGTCCTCTTGTACACACGATTGTTCAAACTGCTCTCAAACCACTCAATGACACAATTTCAGATCAGAACAGAGTAATAGAGGAACTAAAAACTGAAAACCAGGGTCTAAAAGAAAAAAGACTAGATATGTACAATTAAAGCTGTGGCAGAAAAGAATCAGAGAAGGATAAATAAACTAGAGTCTGTCAAATCCGATGTGAAACCCAGAGTTGATTTGCTTCAAGACAATATGTCTCGTGTTCTAACAGAAGTTTAGGAGCTAGAACAGTATGGGAGAAGAAATTCTCTTCGATTTCATAACATGCCGGTGAATGAATCTGATAAGCAACTCACAGACGAAAAGGTTTTGAAGATCTGTAAAGATCATCTGGGAATCGAATTGACCGAGGACGACATTCAGAGGTCACACATCATTGGAAAAATAAACAGAGAGGTAAACGCACAAATCATTTGTCGTTTTCGTAATTAGAAAATTAAAAACAAAGTTTATCGAGAGAAAAGAAAACTTAAAAACGCTCCTGGTAAAATTTTCGTTACCGAAGATCTGACACAGTATCGTAGAGGCATCATCAGTCACTTGTCTAAAGCCAAATTTGACGGTCACGTTGACTCCTACTGGACTAATGATGGATGTATATTCTTTAAGCTGCTTCGAGACTCCAATAAGATTCTAGTTCGCAATTTAGATGAACTGTATTCCTATCTCCCAGGCTGACATTTATGCATTTGTTTCTTTATATTGTAGTCCTGTGACTTGAAAACTAAATTGTAAAATCTTTTTCCGATGACATGTGACTGTTCTCCTGTTGTGTTGGTTATTCATTTGTATGAAAAGAAGAATGCTTATGTTCATATGTGATGTAATACTTCTCAAAACCTCAAAGAACTGCATGACGTGGGCGCCCCTTTCGATGTCAATGATGAACTTGCTGAAGTAGTGTGGGTCATGATTTTCAATGAGAAACTGAGAAAACAATTCAAGAACCATTACATGTATACACGCGTGATCCGAGCATGTTCTTCTTCGTCCTTATAAGAGCTGGGTTCTCTGTTGCAAAAGTTTAAGCTCTGTGAATGGCCATATATGACTGGCCATAAGAATATATGTCGTCTCTCTAAGGCTACGTTAAATTCGAAACTCAAACTATGTAGATTGATAGAGCTCTGGTTTAAATAACAAAATACAGAAGTGACTGTAAATTTTATGTCTGCATATGCGCATTTCGACAACTTATGAATCTTCAGTGCAGTTAAAATTAACCATCTGGAAATCCATATACCGAACTATGTATGAAATCTGATAGAGAACAAATTTGCAAATTATGTACGTCGTCAAGTTAGGTATTTTGTTGGAGGTTTGATGGAATCGAGGGCGGAAATTATCAATCGTTATCGCCTAGAAAACTTCAGATGGCGACGCATTAAAGTTCAGTATGGAAATAAATTTCTGTAGATCCTTAGTGATCCTCTGTTGCAACAATATGTGCCCTCCACGGATTCTTCTGTCGCCACCTTTCAAGTAAGTACTACTGTCTCAATGTATCTTATAATTCTGAATGCGGTACATCAAGACCAATTCATTTGTTGTTCCTTCTTGTTGCAACGATTCCCATTCCAGTTGTTCCAAACTTTGCTTTTTGCCATCCTGGTATTCTACACGTGTAATATTTTACGAAAGGATATGGAGTAAATGAACATGAGACCATAACACATATCTTATCTTCAACTGCTATAATTTTAAGGAGCTGTATGGCCATTTCGGAAATTTATTCCTCATCAGCAGCACTAGAACCCAAACAAAGGAAATCCATAATTTCAAAAAATGTTTAAAATGCATAAAACCAAACGAAAGCCGAATAATCAGTATTATCAAATATAGCTAAGGACAAAACTACGATGGAGGGAGTTAATCCTTCTGTTTTAGAATTTACATAAATTTAGATAATAGTAATTGAACAAAGTGTACACATGAGATTTTATCTTATGTACAAGTACACCATATTTAAGAAAACCATTCAGTATGTCTATATCGCTTTATGTGTTTTGATGTTAGCTTGAGAGTTTGGGCTCAAGATTATTGAAGCATATTCTACAACGTCGTGTCGTCAGCAAGAGGACGACATCCAATTGTTTGCATTGTGTCAAGGTATCTCATTTACATTACCCGGAATTACAAAGACATTAACTATATTAGAAAGAACATCTTCATTCTCAGATTTTACTCTTCCAGTACGACTCGTTGTTTTTGTTAAATAGTAGTGACTTTATTCAAGAGTAT
This sequence comes from Modiolus philippinarum, assembly GCA_002080025.1. Lineage (NCBI taxonomy): Eukaryota > Metazoa > Mollusca > Bivalvia > Mytilida > Modiolidae > Modiolus > Modiolus philippinarum. Next base: position 98,144 of record MJUU01058382.1, on the reverse strand, counting down.
GCATTTCCTCTTATGTAATAACGCTGTAATTTTGAAAAGTCTTTTAAAAATCTAAGAGAATAATGTTAAATTGGTTACCATCAGAAATTTTCCTGGTCACGTCTGATTAGTTTGGCTGTCACATGGCCGTCGCTTTATGTTACAAAGTATATTGTTGTTGTTAAAGTGGGTCATGATGCTTCTTTATGTTCCAAGAAATTGCGTGTTTTTGAGGTCAAAGAGACCTGTTTATAGTTATCTGGTGTATGAGTGTCACTTTTTGTGGACTGGAACTTAGCTGTCAAACTTGACCGGTCGACTTGTTCCTGGCAACGTTTTTGCTGTCATTTCTCATATGACGGTGATCCATGCATATCAGGAGAGGGTACGATACAGTACCAAGGAAATGAAAATGACATGAAAATCCCATGAAAATGGCTTTTTGATATTGTAATATTTTCACGGGGTTTTATTGGTAAAAGGTAAATGTCTGTGCAAGCTTTGCATGTTCCATACACGTCAAATATTAGTGTAAATCAACAATACAAAAGGGTGTAAAATATTATTGTATCTTCGAGTGTTTGGCACAACTTCAAATGTACATAACATAAATATATTATAACAGTGGAAAAAATTGAACATTTCTCATCTGTTTTTTTAAAAATCAATCAATGGCAAATTATTTATTTTCATAAAATACAGAAGTATTTTACTAGAAAGAAAAAAAAGGATAGTCCCATTATTCAATATCATATAATACTGTAAAAAATAATTCACTATGCAAAACAAAAAAGGTGGTAAAACATTACGTTTTTCGGAGCGAAATATAATGTAACGTCATTGCGCCAAAACCGGGAATACTCAAAATGCCAGTTTTCCCTCTGTAGCTTTAAAAGAAGCACATGGATCCCCATTTTTGGAGCGAATTTTAGAAGGGTGATGTTTCAAGGAGATGTAGATGCGAATTAAGAAGAAAAATCAGTTCACAATTTTTTTTCTATGTGAAGTTTTACCTGCAATAAATGAACGTTTATTCTATAAATATTTATATAAATGTCAATTTCGAACCACAAATGATGAAATATTGTTTTAAAATGTATACTTACCTTTTTCAGAAATATCTCATGAAACTGTAGCAAAATACCGGCAGCAATTAGCTTTATTAGTTCAAAAGTTATAACATTTTACATATTGCTGTAAAAATGCAATTTTTACGAAATATTTTGGAAAATGTGCAATTTTGAATGGCAATTATCTCGAAAACGAAATCATGAAGGTATACTTTTCTTTGCAGATTTGGAAAGAACATGTTCAAATTGACTAAAGTTCAGAATTTCCCCGGAGAATTTTACGAAAAAAATCAGTTCAGGATCTTTACTGTATCGTATCCCCTTAAACTATAAAGGTCGATAAATTTAGGTATATAAATTTTATCTACCATGTTGCATGATGTATGACTGCTCATTTTGCTTTCAATAATTCAATATGTAATACAAATATAGCAATAAATGGATTGATAGACTTGACTATACCATATTGACCAAAGACGAAGTCGGAGGTCAATATACTGTAATTAAGTCTATAAAATGATATACATGTGTAATGACCGAACTTGTCTCGTTCTATTTGTTTTATTAAGGTCTTTCACGACCTCAGTCGTGAAAGCCTTATTGTTTTTCTTCTGACCTTGAACTAGAATTTGGACACAAATTTCACAAAATTCATCTTAAAAACAATTCGACATATCATTTTGATATTTGGTAGGTTTGCCACAAAATAGCAATTCAAAGGTCACCCTGCTAAACAAACCTATTTATAGTAACAGAGTTTTCTCCCTTGATCTGAAAAAACCTTGTTATCAGATAAGCTGAAACCGTAACAGATGGCTTATTAATTGTAATGACAAAAATGTTTGTCAGGTCAAGACAAAGCTTCGTCACATTTTTGTTGTTAAGTAGCGGCATGATTTTTTTGAGTCATTGCCCCTTTAAGATTTCAAGTTTTCGTAATTTTTTTTATCTCAGAAACCGTTAGTTGTAGAAACCTGGGACCTTCTGCATTAATCATTAGTGATATCAAGTCATTTAAAAATGCCAAGGTCAAAGGTCATCGCTGACCTTTATCGGTGACCTCTAGCCTTGTTATCGCCTAAACTCAGAAACCATAAAAGATGGCTGATCAAATGTAATAAGAAAAATGTTCATTGCTGTAAGACGCAACTTCGTTACATTTGGGTCAAAAAGATTCGACAACTCTTTCTATGAGTTATTGCCCTTTAAATGTGTTTTAATTTGGTTTTCGCCTATTATCTTAATAACCATAACAGATGGATGATCAAAATTTTCAGCAAAAATTATCAAAATATTAAGGGTAATATTCATTCTATAAAACCAAAGACATCCGATTAACTTTGAAAGAGTTATTCCCCCATATGATATCATTTTGGGTATTTTGGCTGGTTTTCGGCTTTTATCTCGAAAACAATAATAAATGGATGAATTCTTATTTAGGCAAAAATGTTCTAAATGTCAAGGACTATATTTATTCTTTTGGGACCAAAGACCTCTAATGAACTTGGAAAGAGTTACTTCCCATTATTTGTTATAAATTTTGATCTTTAGTTAGTTTTTCGCTATTTACTCCAAAACCTTAACATATGGTGGATAAAAAAGTATTACCAAAATGTTGAGAATGACAAGGTCTACATGTGTTGTTTCAAGACCAAAGTAATCCGGCGAACTCTAAAAGAGTTATTTCCCTTTATATTTTAAAATTTTTGTGTAGTTGGCTATGTTATTGCTATTATCTCGAAAACCGCACGAGATGGCTGATTAAAAGTATTGGATGAAATGTAGAGAATCTTATAAGCTTCATTTGAGATGGGGAGTTTTTTTTCTGTCCGACGTCTCAGAAAAAAGTTATAGCCCCTGATTAGTTTTCAATTTTGGGTTTTTAGCTATATCCTTGAAATGCGTAGAAGATAGCCGTTAAAATATTTCAACAAAAATGTAGAGCATATCAAGGGCTACATTTTTTTGTAATGACAGCGAAGTTGTCCGATACACCCTTAAAGAGTTATTTCCTCCTAAATGCTGAATTTTTGGGTTTTCGGCTATATTATCTAAGTTATCTCGAAAACCGTAAAAATGGCTGATTAAATATAATTACAAAAAAGTTCAGGAGGGTCCCATTCACCTCAAAATACCCATTGCTGAGTTGTCTGACATCCGTAAAAATTTTTATTTCAATTTAATTGAGGTCTTTCACGACCTCAGTCGTGAAAGCCTTATTGTATTGTATTGTATTGTCGTGAAAGCCTTATTGTATTTCTTCTGAACTTGAATTAGAATTTGGACACAAATTTCACAAAATTCTTCTTAAAAACTATTCGACATACCATTTTGATATTTGGTAGGGTAGGTTGGCCACACAATAGCAATTCAAAAGTCACCCTGCTAAACAAACCTATTTATAGTAACAGGGTTTTCTCCCCTGATCTGAAAAACCTTGTTATCAGATAAGCTCTGAAACCGTATCAGATGGCTTATTAATTATAATGACAAAAATATTTGTCAGGTCAAGACAAAGCTTCGTCACATTTTTGTTGTTAAGTAGCGGCATGATTTTTTTGAGTTATTGCCCCTTTAAGATGTCAAGTTTTCGTAATTTTTTTATCTCAGAAACCGTTAGTCGTAGAAACCTGGGACCTTCTGCATTAATCATTAGTGATATCAAGTCATTTAAAAATGCCAAGGTCAAAGGTCATCGCTGACCTTTATCGGTGACCTCTAGCCTTGTTATCGCCTAAACTCAGAAACCATAAAAGATGGCTGATCAAATGTAATGAGAAAAATGTTCATTGCTGTACGATGCAACTTCGTTACATTTGGGTCAAAAAGATTCGACAACTCTTTCTATGAGTTATTGCCCTTTAAATGTTTTTTTAATTTGGTTTTCGCCTATTATCTTATTAACCATAACAGATGGATGATCAAAATTTTCAGCAAAAATTATCAAAATATTAAGGGTAATATTCATTCTATAAAACCAAAGACATCCGATTAACTTTGAAAGAGTTATTCCCCGATATGATATCATGCTGGTTTTCGGCTTTTATCTCGAAAACAATAATAGATGGATGAATTCTTATTTAGGCAAAAATGTTCTAAATGTCAAGGACTATATTTATTCTTTTGGGACCAAAGACCTCTAATGAACTTGGAAAGAGTTATTTCTCATTATTTGTTATAAATTTTGATCTTTAGTTAGTTTTTCGCCATTTACTCCAAAACCTTAATAGATGGTGAATTAAAAAGTATTACCAAAATGTTGAGAATGACAAGGGCTACATGTTTTGTTTGAAGACCAAAGTCATCCGGAGAACTCTAAAAGAGTTATTTCCCTTTATATTTTAAAATTTTTCAGTAGTTGGCTATATTATTGCTATTATCTCGAAAACCGCAAGAGATGGCTGATTAAAAGTATTGGATGAAATGTAGAGAATCTTATAAGCTTCATTTGAGGTGGGAAGTTTTTTTCTGTCCGACGTCTCAGAAAAAAAGTTATAGCCCCTGATAAGTTTTCAATTTTGGGTTTTTAGCTATATCCTTGAAATGCGTAGAAGATAGCCGTTAAAATATTTCAACAAAAATGTAGAGCATATCAAGGGCTACATTTTTTGTAATGACAGGGAAGTTGTCCGATGCACCCTTAAAGAGTTATTTCCTCTTAAATGCTGAATTTTTGGGTTTTCGGCTATATTATCCAGTTATCTCGAAAACCGTAAAAAAATGGCTGATTAAATATACTTACAAAAATGTTCAGGAGGGTCCCATTCACCTAAAAATACCCATTGCTGAGTTGTCCGACGTCCGTTAAAATTTTTATTTCAATTTAATTAAGGTCTTTCACGACCTCAGTCGTGAAAGCCTTATTGTATTTCTTCTGAACTTGAACTAGAATTTGGACAAAAATTTCACAAAATTCATCTTAAAAACTATTCGACATATCATTTTGATATTTGGTAGGGTAGGTTGGCCACACAATAGCAATTCAAAAGTCACCCTGCTAAACAAACCTATTTATAGTAACAGAGTTTTCTCCCCTGATCTGAAAAACTTTGTTATCAGATAAGCTCTGAAACCGTAACAGACGGCTTATTAATTGTAATAACAAAATGTTTGTCAGGTCAAGACAAAGCTTCGTCACATTTTTGTTGTTAAGTAGCGGGGTGATTTTTTTGATTTATTGCCCCTTTAAGATTTCAAGTTTTCGTAATTTTTTTATCTCAGAAACCGTTAGTCGTAGAAACCTGGGACCTTCTGCATTAATCATTAGTGATATTAAGTCATTTAAAAATGCCAAGTCAAAGGTCATCGCTGACCTTTATCGGTGACCTCTACCCTTGTTATCGCCTAAACTCAGAAATCATAAAAGATGGCTGATCAAAGATTTGACCCCTATATATGCAACATTTTTTTGTGAAAAAACGGTACATGTAATTCTGAGAGACCCCAAGATGGCTTAGTCTTGACAATTAATTATGCCCCCCCCCTTTCAAAACCTTTAATTATACCCCCGCTTGAAAAGTGGGTGTATATAGTGATGGGGGTGTCCGTCCGTCCGTCCTTCCGTCCGTCTTTCCGTCCGTCCGTTACACATTAGGGTACCCATGTCTTATCCGCTACTCCTCCTGAACCACTGAATAGATTTTCATGAAACTTTAACATAGTCTTTGTGACATAATGTAGATATGCATCTCCTATTTCAGAATTTGATTTAATTTTTTGGGTTTCCCATAGCCAAACATAGACTTTCCATTACATAACATGNACAACTATGATTTAGTAATCACACCAGCAAAACGACAGTTTCAAATTTGTCTTTGTTAATAATTAGGGAGGGTGACGTTTCGGTTTGAATCGCCCGCCATTGGAACTTCACATTACCTGGGTACGTTTCCCGACAGGCGGCACCACGTGGGTGGCACAGTCAGCCAGCTTCCATCGCTTTGAATCGCCCGCCATTTGAACTTCACAAAAGTACGTTTACGTTTCCCGTCAGGTGGCGTATAAGTATTCAGCTAGGCTTCCGGCTTCCACACGTGTTGCAAAGGAAACAGAAACTGTCTAACAGTGATTTGTTTCAACCGAGAGAATCACTGGCTTAGTGTCTTTAGAAATGGCAATCGCTTGCTTGGTTCTCGAACTTTGATACAATTCATTGATTTGCACCACATTCCCAGTTGTTCTACATCTAGACTCGAAAAGGACGATAGACCCATCCTCGAGGACCCATCACTCAAGTATTCAAATGACATCTCCAAGGTGGCTGCATTTAACTAAGATATCAGTAAGGGACCGACCATTTAACCTGAAAGGGGGGCTATGGTTTTTTTCGAAAAAAAATATTCTGATTCTGATTTTATATGAAAAAAATGAAAAAAAATTCTTGGCTGCAAAAGTGATGAAAAAAAATATTCTGGATGGGGCTTTCTGCCCAAAAAATAATATTTATTTTCAAAAAAAATATTTTGTTTGTACTAGTTAAAAAAATAAATAAATTGTTTCGCGTGAAGCGCGAAAAAAATTTTCTGTCCAGAAAAAAAAACCCATAACCCCCCCCCCCTTTTTTTATCAAGTTAAATGGTCAGTCCCTAATCGTGCATATTTTACAGTGCTGGTTAAAATCGTCTATCTGTACATGATTAAAAACAGTAATGTTGGCGATGGAACGAAATGAAACTTGATTTAAATACCAGGGAAACCTACATGTAAGTAATTATTATCCAAACTGCGAATAGCACAATGCCCTTTTGAGTACAAGTAGGTGGGGTAATGACCCACTATCCCCCTTTCTACATGCAATTTGTTTATATCAAGGTTGGAAAAAAGGCGGACAATACTAGTATTGTCCAGGGCAGTGGACAATACTGGTAAATACCGGACAATACTGGACGATACTAGACAATTGAAATAAAAGACATTCTTACTATTGATACCCTTGTCAGACATGTGTGGGTTGGTTATATATTGCTAAGTAGGTTAAAAGTTTGTACAGAATCATAATATTATTAAATTAAAAAAAATAATAGGTATTTTAAAGTTGTATGTTCAAATTTTACTTAGATAAAGGCAATAGCCATAGTGGTAATTACTGGTCAAATGAAATAAATTTGTGCATATTGCCATCATTTTTATTTATTTGTTCACCTAATATATGTCATTAATGAGTCAAAAAATTGTTAGATTTACCTGTACTATATACCTACATTTGTATATGATACCCTTAATTAGTAAGCAAAACAGGTGGGTGTGGCAATTATAAATTATAGCTGTCAAACTGGTATTTGTGGTGTTTATTAAAGGGATTAATTATGGCAAAACGGAAGGTAGTAAAAGACAATCTGTCTAGTTTGTAGCATTGTTAAAGATAAAAAACAAAAACAATAAAGTCATATCATTGACAACTTAAACCTTGTTCATTTTGTATTGTCCAGCATGCAATTGACCATTTATAATTTTAATCATCCATTATTGTCCACTTGAGGGGTATTGTCCAGGGCAGTATTAAATGTTAAAAAACAAAAACAAAAATTAAAAGAAAATAAGTTAGATACAATGTATATACATGTACTATTATTGACCATTTAGAATTTGTATTGACCACTTAAACTTTGTATTGTCCAGCAATTGACCATTTAGAATTTCAATCGTCCAGTATTGTCCACTTGAAGAGTATTGTCCAGGGCGGTATTTACCGGTAAAAACCGGGGGTGTTTTTTTTTCCGCCCAACCTTTGTTTATATCGTCTTCAACTAAATATTTACCTCTAAGGAACTGACCATTTAACTTGAAGGGGGGGTCTGGACAGAAATTTTTTTCGCTCTTCGCGCTAAATAATTTGTTTATTTTTTTTAACAAGTATAGACAAATATTTTCTTTTGGAAAATAAGCATTATTTTTTCGGCCAGAAAGCCCCCTTCAGAATATTTTTTTTTTCATCATTTTTGCAGCCAAAATATTTTTTTCACATATTTTAAAATTTCAGAATATTTTTTTAAAAAAAAAAAACATAGCCCCCTCAGGTTAAATGGTCGGTCCCTAAATAAATGTACAGAAATTACTACCTTCATCTCTATCTATCAGTTATCCGTTTTACTAATTACTAGCAAATTATTTCGTAAGATTTTATTGGGGTAAATACATTAGATCATGACCCCATGCAGTAGAATTAATACCTGTCCACACTACAGTTTCATCACCTACATTTATTGTTCACATATAAAACCTACAATGTATGTGGAATAATCGCACAATTTTCATAGTATGATCAAACCAGTCATGAGGTGGTTTGATTGTGCATTCATTCCAGAATGAATCTGGAATAGCTTAATCGGAACAATTAGGCCTTATCTGGAATGAATCGAGATATGCACAGTGCACAGTCTCTAAAATACAGCAAAATGTAAACAATAACGTTTTTGGGTATGTCATTTTTTGTGGTGTGGACATATTTAACTTTGATAACTTCGTGATTTTCCATCATTGTCCATTGTGTGATTAATTGCTGAAATATTCTACAATATACAAAAAAATATGGTAAAAAATGTTACCTTGATTTTCATATTAATTGCATTTTATAATTTGCTAGTTAATAAAAATTTAATTTGAACAGGCATATTCCTTCAGAGC